>JAECUM010042517.1:0-32096 GCA_016617855.1 Megalonaias nervosa
ATATATATATATGTTGCGTTGGTATATTAATGTAGATAACACAGTAGTTATTGTCTGTGTTTTAGCGATCTATTATTTAGCTCAACTGGGTGTAAGGTCAGTTTATGGTATGGTCATTTGTCAATCATGTATTAAGTTGTGTCGACAGTCCATTCAGAATTGTTATTTTCAAATTTTTCTTGAATTCCTCTTGACCAATTTGCACATGATTTAACAGAAAACATGGCGAAATCAAAGCCACTAAGATCTGTTCATTCGGTGCCAGTTCATCATCTAGTGTGGATACCATTACTACAAACAGATAAACATCATCTAAAAATCCTCAAGAGAATATGACCAGATTTGTTAGAAAGCATGCTGACATGAAGGTCCTTCAAATACGTGTAAATATTCTCAATCCACTATTAGATATAGCTGTTATTACTAAAGACTGTCAACATTTTGAAAAGAAAATTTCTCAAAAGTCATTCAACAGAATTAGACCAAATATGACAGTATTCTTTCACAGAAGACCTTGAGATTTATACAAATGATGCTGATACACCATCAAATATGGCCACCATTACTTAAAATTAAATAGAAAAAGCTTTAAACAACTTCCTCTCAAAAGCCACTCAACAGAATTTGAGCAATTTTGACAAAAGGCAGAACATACTCAACCTCCAGTACAGATGGCAGGCCCAACTTTATTGGCTCATCTGCTAGGGAAATACTATCATCTTCGAAGGATACAAAATGTGATGACTACTTCCTCGCTACTTGGAATGTTGTACACAGATATGCAGTGACGACAGGGAAAACCCTGATCTGATGATCCATGATGATTTTACCATGGAAAGTTTGTAATTTAATTTGAAGGCTGTTGTGGAAGCAATATATAAAATCTTAACCTTGTTTCATTGCCCATCTCCACCATCTAACGCCATAACTACAATGTTCGGGCTTTAGTAGATGTTTAGGATGATGGGGAATGTCAATCATTTTATCTTCTTGTGCAGTCAGCAAAATTGGCAAGATTTTTGGCTGTCTTTTGGAACAATGAAGTGCCCCTCCAGCTTGCCTTACCTACTCCCCCACCTTTGCATCTTCAACAGTTTCTTCCACAAAGTAGAGATGTTCCGAGGCTGAGGGATAGAGGACAGTATCCATCTCAACAAAAGCAAATTTAATTATGATAAGGCTTCAGACAGCACAGCCTAAGATGGAATTTAATAATGGTCAATGGAAACGAAGTTTCTCTTTCACGAAGGCTCCCAAGAAGTGCCAATGAGCCGGTAACCTCATTGCCACAGATAGTCAACTAGTCTGCTTCTTTTGGTCATGCATGATCAGCATTTCTCTAACAATGAATGGGTGATCCAGTTAATTTCAAAGGGGCTTCGGATTTAGTTTGTCTGGCCCTCTCCCCTTTTGTGGTTCCCTTCAATGATGGAGATTCAAACAGCTCCCATCAAGGAGATTTTAACAGTAAATTACATTGTTGCTTTCCAAATGTGTGGTGGATAATGTCTGCAAGTGCAACTTTTCAGGATTTAATCAAGGCTTTTCCTGGCACCAAAAGCCAATGACAAATTCAGACCGGTAGTAAACTTCAGCTGGCAAAACAAAATTTTAGATTACGTTCAAAATGCAAATGTTGTGACCAGTATGCGTTTGCATCAAAATTTTGCAATCATCCTCTATGTAACAGATCCATACTTTCATATTAATTCCCTCGCTTCGCATTACAAAGAACAATTTAACCAATTTTGTGCTAAACCGTTCAAACTAATCTTTCGAGAATAAGATCACCAGACTTCTGCATCCTTTTCTGTCCGTTTGTGTGATATTGCTAATGGAATATAATAATGATACATCGTACACATTTCCTGCAGAGAAGCTCAAACTCTTAACCAGAACTTCTTTTATGCTGTTATCTTACTGAGACCCCTAGTCTTATCATGCGCGGTTAGTGAGTTTAACGCCCTTTCAATGGATCCAAGTTATCTCCATTTCAGATCAGATGGTTCTGTAGTTCTAATGACACAACCAGGTTTCACAGTTGAGAAAGACCAGTAAATATATCTTTTGTTAAGTAAGTGTTTTATGTTTACTGGCCCTCTCTGATAATTTTATCTTGCCCGGGTGTTGGCATCCCATTCAAAGTTTCCTTGCCTATTATTTTGTAGACTTCAGTATCAGCTCTTTAATTTTTATCAGTAGGCTCAGTGTCTTTCACAGTATCAGCCACAGTGGAAGCTTAATCATCCCACTTTAGTAACAGTTTTAGATGTAACCAGCAAAGCAATTAACATACACAAAACAAATTCAGCATCTATAAGGTACTGACCATTTAATTTGGGGGGAGGGATTTCTTTTGAGTTGAAAATTTTTGCTTTTCTTTTATCTCAGGATAATTAATGTTTTTCTAAATAGTAAAATGGATATAACTGCGTTATGTTGCTTTAAATCAGAGCAAGATATATTTTTTCAGGCACTGACAGATGGAAATTAAACAAAAAGGTGTCAAGTCCCTGCTCAAGAATTGTAGATCTATAATATAATTGTAGTATACTGTGGGATGTATCACAGGATGTTGAGATATACCACGGTACACAATTTTTTGTGGTACCCAGCTCTACCACATTCAGACATTACCCCACTGTAACAGGATTTGACCAGAATGGGTGCTTGGATTAAATGACAACACAACACAATGTGATGAAAGATGGAAGTTTATGAGATGAATTGATAAAAATATGTATATCCTCTATAACATATACAGTGTGATTCTTTCACGCTCCAAACATACGACTCATTCGATTACTTAACACAAACATTCACAAATGGGAAAACAAAAATGTGATTTATATGTTCAAAAACGAAGATAAGATTCAAATAATCTCATGTAATGAAAGTAAGATTCAAATAATATCATGTAATGAAAGTAAGATAATTGTACTCAGTTGAAATAACATCATCAATTGAAACAAATATCATCAATTGAATCAACATAACAGTTGTACCAAACACATGACTCGTGACGCAGTCATTTGTACAGCCCGTACGATTCATAACCACGTATGATTCATATAAATACTTGTAAAAACTTGCAAACGAAACATTTTGACCTGGTTCACGTGTCCATTGTCAAACTACACGCTTCTCCTGAATTCTTGGGTTGGCCCACACTTGTATTGGCCATACACACCCTTCATGGATCCACCATGCGCACAAATTTTACAAATCAGCAGTTCCGTCCTTGTATGGCCTTGATGGTCACACCTGCTTCCATCCCCATACAGACATACAGACGGCCAGACTGACAGCCTGATATACCCGCACACACGCACGCACAGCTAAAATAAAACCAAACTGGTCATAATAACAGGTACGGAATTAAAATCTATAGATACACGCTACTAAATTAAACTCTTGATAGCCATGTGTACAGTCTAATGTGCTAAAGTACTTGGCATCAGTCAGTTTGGTTGTGACATCATCGATTGTCAACAAAGAATAAGAGGGGCCTAAGGACTGAATCGTTTAACGCCTTTGTTATTACAAGGGAGTTGACCCAATTGGTGGGTTCTGTAACCCTTTCAATAATTCTGCACTCTTCCATTCTTTTGAGTTCTTCTTTAAGCTTTGACTTTAGTGCTTCTGGTACCCTTCGCAGGGGGTTTACTACTGGTACTGCATCAGGTTTAAGAAGCAGTTTGCGCTCACCAGGAAACAAACCTATTCCCTGAAATAGGTCACTGTGCGTACTTGTAACAGCTGATTTATCTAAGCCTGACTCGTTATCAATAGTGCAAGTCTGCTGGACTAATTGCAAGTCAAGTGAAGTTTGAAGGCTAATGAGAACTGCAGCCTGACTATTTGCAACGTAGAAGTATGTTTTAACGGTTTTTCCGTTGTGAGAGCTGGAAAGCATTATCT
This sequence comes from Megalonaias nervosa, assembly GCA_016617855.1. NCBI lineage: Eukaryota > Metazoa > Mollusca > Bivalvia > Unionida > Unionidae > Megalonaias > Megalonaias nervosa. Next base: position 3,922 of record JAECUM010042517.1, read on the forward strand.
TGCCCACTACTGATATCATATCCCCTGTATAGACCATTCTTAATGAGATCCTCATGAATATTAACGTATCGCGAAAACGAGGCTAAGCTAGGCAGATCGCGACTATACTGCATATAATATATTATGTAGATTCCTTTTGCGAGAGAATATATTATATTGATCGCAGCTGTAATGGATGTAATCTATTCTATAGAGATTGTTTCCTTTTGCGTAAGAATATTTTATATTATAGAATTACCACTGTATATAGTATAATGACGAAAACTTACTCGATATGTCCATTCTCTTAAACGTAAGTTGATTAACGTCCTATCTTGAGTGACCTTTTTCTCTACAGCACACAAAATACAAGTTAACGATAGAGAAAACAAACTATTTAAAGCATGAATTTTGTTTCTGATTATGTATGGTTTAAATGTACAGTTATGATCAATGAATACTGTGGTCAAAACACGCGGTCAGAATAAAACATTTACAAAATGTGCATAGTGACACAAACTGCCCTTTAACCAACCACGCCCCCCAAACCAGTAGAGACTTTGTTGTGTGCTTTAAATAGTTTTGGGTACATGTCGGTATGCTTGCATTTTAATTTGTATCAGAAATGCACAACCTGGTTGTTGTTATGGTGCTTGCTGCTTTTAGTGCCTGGTGGTGGGAGGGACTGGGATTTTCCCTTTAAATGATATATGTTTTTCTTTTCTGAATCATTTGTCAACTGACAATATGGATATACGATTTTATTCATACGAACACATTTGTATTTTGGTTTTAATAACAAACTGGCAGTTATATATTTACCCACAAAACAGCAGGATTATTTGTTCAAAGCTGTTTGAAAGCGAAGCAGGACGTTTTGGCGCCGCCGTTTTGGCGCGACCGTTTTGGCGCCGCCGTTTTGGCGCAGAGGACGTTTTGGCGCCGCCGTTTTGGCGCGACCGTTTTGGCGCCGCCGTTTTGGCGCTTATTAACATGAACGTATTTCTCAATAAAAATAGTACATTGTTTGCACGAAAAACATTTATGGTTAAAGCATTCATAAAAAAACGTAGTACATAAAGTTGGCAAGAAAAACTTTGTTATTTTAATACATTTAAGCCTATAAATAAACTTAGTTTATCAAAGTATTCAAAATTCGATTCAATGAATAGGCTTACTCTTCAATGCCATAAATGTGCTACCTTTTGGTAACTTGTCCAGTCCATCACTCCATCAAAAAGTTATGCGATAGTCCTCGAAGGTACTCGATGATGTTTCGTTCTAACATACCCTATCGGTTTCAATACGGTAGGTTAGTACGATGTTGTTGTATGTTGGAGTTATAATTGTCGTGATAACATACCCTATCGGTTTCAATACAGTAGGTTAGTGCGATGTTGTTGTATGTTGGAGCTATAATTATCGTGATAACATACCCTATCGGTTTCAATACGGTAGGTTAGTACGATGTTGTTGTATGTTGGCAGAATGTGACAAGTAATTAGTTCCACTTACCCAGTATTTAAACCATGTAGGTAATTGGCACGCCAAAATGGCTGGCGCCAAAACGGCTCTGTGCCAAAATGGTTGCGCCAAAAAGTCACGTACCTGTTTGAAATATATATATAACATCAAAACATCCTGCCCCCAAACACACAAATTGGTCCCTTATATATGTGAACTTCTTCATTGATTATAATTAATATTATTTTTATGGTGTTGATTCATTGATGAATTTTAACACCCAATATGTAAATGCAGACATTAGATAAAGTAAACATAATAGGGAAGAATCGTGTCTAAACAATATAAAATTTTGTCATTTTATGTATGGGATATTCTGTTAATCTGTTTATTAAAATAATTTTCTCTTTAATTTTAACAAAACGTTTATCTGCCATAATTTGGTCCCCTGGTTCTAACAAATCTATAAGCTGGTGCCTAGCTTAGCCTCGTTTTGGATTCGTTGACCCAGGGTCACATGAATACATGCATACATTCTGAGAATGGTCTATACGATACAAGCTTACTGTCGGAGGGCATTAAGGGGTCTTTAATTTTGAGTGTTTTGTACGACGCTAGTTGAAGAATGTTTATTTGTGATCCGGTGTCTATTTTAAATTTATATGGAGTTTGGGAAAGGCCAATACGTAATTGTACAAATGCACGGTCTGGAGATGAATGAGACGAATGCCTTACCGTATCTGTCTAAAATTCCTTGTCATTATGTGTATTCCGTACACAGATACCACCCCCGTTATAATCAAATTCCTGGTCACTGTTCGATATATTATGCGCAGTTTTGGATCTGCACACTTTTGCAAAACGATTCAGTTTGCCACACTCTCTGCAAGTCACACCTCTAGCCGGACACTGCGAGTTGTTCGACTTGTGGTTCCTGTTTCCACAATTCCCAGATGGTTTGTGTGTTGTGAACTGCTTGGACTTGGCACCATTGTGATGTTGGGTCTGATGTGTCTGCGTTGACTTCAGGGATTGTTGCCAGTTATAACCCCTTGGTTTGTTTCCACCGCGTATCTGCACTCTTTTTTCCTTTATGGACAGCGTCTACATCTTTGGCGTGCCGTTTGAAATTGACATTGATTTCAATAGCTGCTAACAATATTCAAAGTTTTGAACGATCTAGATAGCTTTATCTAATGTCAACTTGTCTCCTTCATTAATCAGCTTCTCTCTGACTCTCTGACTGTTCGTCTTAAATACAATTCTATCCCTTATCATACCATCGGCATCATGAAAGTTGCAGTCTCTGGCTTTGAGTCTTAACCGTGTGACGTAGGATTCAATAGATTCCGCTCCTTGCACTTCGTTATTGAAACGATACCGCGCAAATATGGGGTTTAACTTTGGTTGTACTTGCGCCTTGAAACGGTCATAGAATGGAAATTCTTCGCGTCTTCATTTGAAATATCAGTCCACGTTTGGTAGATGTCTCTCCCTTTTTCCCCAACCCACAACAAAAGATATGACACCTTTTTAGCTTCGGTTTTTTCTCTAAGCGGTCCATTAAAAATCAGCGTGATATGTAAGTTAAACTTTCCCCACTGTTCCGGCAAGTTCGTAGCATCCCAGTCCATGACTGGTGGCGGAATACCGCTTAAATCCACTGCGGATTTTTTCAAATCTTAACTAATGCACACACTTCTACTTTATGCGCAACTCCAAGTTAATGCAGGAATCCAGCTAAATGCACCAATCCCACTTCAGACACCATGTTGTGTTTCTTGTCATGAACTAGCTCAAGTGAGATGTAGATGTATATGATTTGGAGCAGACACAAGAGTGCTGCTTCCAAGACTTCATTTCTTCGAGTGACTCATACAAGCAATCCACAAAGCGGGTCCAAAAACAGCGCATGCGTATATACGTTGGAGAAAGATGTACATATGATGTAGATTGTATAGTCCATTTCAATAATACAACAAAAACTATTCAACTCCCCCTAATACAGGGAACTATTTCTACTACGCCACCTTAGGCCAGTCAAATCATGGTTTTAAGCCATATTTCTCCTGCAAAATTGCATCACATTTACCACCATTACAACGATAAACGGCGCCTGCCGACGAGGGAACAGTCCCTTCTCGTTTATTCTATTGGGTAATAATCCAATCGCCAATCTTAAATACTGCACCTAGAGTCACATGATCAATGTACGCAACTAGATTTTAATAGGGACTATGGAACAACAGGGACACTTATGGGGCTCTGACCTGAATTCACCAAAAGTAAACAATGGCATCACGGAAACTCACTAACACTTCACTCCATGACGTTTGCTCCTAGTAATTGGTTAATTATTTCGGGCTGAGGAATATTTCCACAGGACCGAGTTCCCATAATGAAGTATTCACAAAATCCTAAGAATTCCTTAAAATGGAGCGCTATAACCAAATGCGCATACTCCAAATTTATTACAAGAACAAGAAAAGTATGGAATAAGCTAGACATGATTAGAATAAAAGTGGCTACAGTTAAATATCGTATTGCTCAAGCAACTTTGTAATAATCTTGTTTAAATGATAAAACAGGAAAAAGAAAATATGAAAATTTATATACGGGAATATTGCTTCTACAAATCAAGTTCAAAGACCAAGAAAATGGCCTAGAAAATTGTTATTGGAGAATGAAATGGTCGTAGATTGCACACGAATCAAGAAGAAGAGAACTAATAGGAGCGAGTGTGGTGATGTTTTAATTTTTTTTTTAAAAAAATACCGTGGATGGAAACGGACCTTTGCCCGTTCGAACCTTTACTCGCTCGACAGCAATACAAATGAACGAAAAATCTTTTACTAAAGAAGAGGATCCAACTTGAAAGAACGATTGAAGGATTTAATTGCAAAGTTATGAAAGTAAAAGATCACTCAGTTAGCCATGTAACAGAAATAAAAAATTTGTGGAAAAAATAATAATACTGAGTCAAAAATTAAAGAAAATTTTTAACTTGGTGAAAGTTTAAAATGGACGTTCAAAGAATATGGTGCAACAGTTGCTACCAGTTGTGCAGATAATGGTATTATAGTAACCGTTAGTGGCCTAACCCTTACAAATTTTTGTAGCAGCTGTTCATTGATAAATTTAAAAAAGGCATAAAAAAGATTAGCTAAATAGCATCCTAAATGGCACACATGTTTTACGAACTGGTCTCTGAATGCACTAAGAAGGTCAATCGCCTTGAAAATGTTCAAATAGTCAGACACAGATCAATATCCAGCACGTTGTAAGACATTTGCTGCCTTTACTTAACCATACAGTATTGCAATGAAGGGCCGAATTCCATGGAATGAAGTTAATGAAACGGTTTACGAGATTCCAAGGTGCTATTTGAAGAAGTATTGTATCAAAACGATACTTCTTTATGACGTATCGTGTGTAAATCAATGACTAATTTTGGGGATGTGGTTTCCTCAGGACTCTCTTTGGCACATGGTTCACTATTCCATCAACAAAACCTTCATGTCAATTAACAGTTTAGAAGAAAAAAAAACGATTGGATCCAATGTCAGGCATTGATTGACTACGAACACGTAGTAACACTTCCAATTCCACGATTTTTTCATCAGTGTTGTACGGAATTCCGTGTAAGCAGTCAATGAAACCATTCAAGACATGAAAGTTTTCCAAGCGCTTTTAGATGAACTCGCTCCACTAGACGATACGACTCCTTTGAATTTAGGACGTGCTGTGTGTGTGTGTGTGTGTGTGTGTGTGTGTGTGTGTGTGTTAGTGACTTAATTTATTGGATTTTGTTTACGGGCAGATTCACTGTGGCAAATTTAACACCAGTGCATGCATAGTCATGGCTGCCAAAAGTACTAGGAAATCACAATAATGTGGGATTACAAGAAACGGATTCGAAGGTGTATGGATAATCTTGTGTATATCTTTTTTCATCAACGCAGTCTTGGATTCGAGTTAGAACATTTATTGAGTTGGTTTGAACATGCTTTTTCAAGAAATGATGAAAATATAAAAAATAAAAAGGAATGTCGCTTAGTGATGATTGTGGCTATTTGTTTTCCTTAGTTGAGAACCGTAGTGTCCATTGATAGTAAAATTGCACAGTTTCATATCATTGGAAGTCAGGTCTTACTCTTCACCGTTGTCAGTCTTGTAAATACGTTCATGTATGACATTTCTTGATACATGTATTTATCATTTGAACATAGGTTGTACACGAAGTAGAGCGACTGCCCTAATGCCCCTTTTTGCGTCTTCTTTGTTCATGACTAATTTAGCTAGGCTTACATTTTTTTCTAATATTGATTTTAAACTGTGATGTTGGATTGTTTGTGATGCCTGATTTTTATTTAAATCTTTTTTGCATGTTCTTTCATGTCTCTCTTATAATCTTTTCTCTGATCTTTTGAAAGCGGAAATAAAAGGTACAAGGAATTGCGCGCTTTATGGCATGTATCGCTTATTAGAACGCTTAGACCTTGAGTTCATCATTTCGAAAAACTTATAATCTAAATACCTTTTACAACCTGACGATTATAAAATTATATGCTTGCGATATTACGGGAACACAGGACAGATGACAAAAATAGAACTTAAAGATATCGACGTATTGTAGATACAACATGGTCATCGAAAAAAACTTCCATAAGCTCATCCAGACAAATTTTTCTGTTCATGTTTTAAGGTTACTTTTTGTAAAGGTAAAAGGTCACAACTATTGCAACAAAAGCTCTTACGTATGATTTCATTTTCTTTTCATTGGACTAGAGTCTCTTCGCAAATTTACGGACGAACACAAATTTTCTTTTTAATAAGCACAAACACTCATTGAACGAGGTAAATAGTGCATGCTTGTTATTGCTGCTATCATTGGTGCTTTGTATAGTTTCTTAATATAGTTCGATTGTTTGTTACTTACATGGTTGTCTCCAGTTTTAAATGCAAATATTCAAATATACCAGCGTCAAATATTTCTACATTTAATGAAATTTCTACTCACAAGAACGTTGGGTTTCTTTTCAATCCGCATGTTTTGTTTTTCTTTGTTTTTGTTTTATTATATAACTATCCTATGTAGAATCCGCATGTAGGTTCTAGCAGTGTACTGTAAACAGGTTCGGAATTTATGCCTTTAAAAATTATTAAGTGATACATTTACAAGCGAGTAAATCAATAAATTGTTGTAAAAGCTCTTGTAAACATTCCATCTTTAAATAAAACAGAGCTTTCAGCTTAAAATCTTTGAATTTGACCGTGTAAGTGTGTGCTGTCGTTCGACTTGCTTGCAGGTGATTATGTATGTATGTATGTAGTATGTATGTATGTATGAGGTAATATATTTGTTTTTTAATATTAAAAAGCTTGCTGATAATAATTTGCTTTACAAGATAAGGTGATATTTGTTTTCTTACCTGAAAAATAACTTTCAAAAGAGCTCTTGAAAATGCCATGTAACAAAATAAAAATAAAATAAAGTTTCCTTAGATACTTCAAAACTGTTTTTTTCTTGAACCAACTGAATATCAAATCGGGTATTTTATTGAAGTACTAACCCGGGCTTGAATTTCTCGCCGGGCTTCACTCACTAGCGTATACATGAACACTGTACGAATTAATTTGATTGCGACAGAGATCGCAGCAGAGATTTTCAGTCTTACAAACCTTTGTTCGAGCCTATGCGCATTCCAATGCGTTCTGTACATTCGCTGATGTTTTATAAACAATAACTTTTTGCAGACCTTTGAAGTTTACATAGTATGTTGACGGAAAAATTATTACAAATTTAACAACATACTGTACCACCAAGATTTGTTTCGTTATTAGACAGAGAGTGCGAATATTTGGCACCCCCCCCCTTTTTTTTTATCCTGAGTTAAGAAAAATCTCATGTTGGAATAGGTAGGAGCATGAGAAGGATAAGTACAGTTGAGAAAAGCACAAGTCTTCAATAAGCTCCTCAAAAAAAAAAATTCTGTTTCAAATGTTTTAAGTTCAAATGCTGTCAACTTAAACTTTGACAATAAAAGATTTGTTTTATATCCTCCCAAATAAACAAGTTCTTGTCATGTGGCTAATTTGTTCACACTGCATCTTCTAAAATAGTAAATGTCTGGATAATTAATTATTTGAGTATTATTACAAATATAAATTATTTGCAAACGTCGTTAAGAGTAAATTATCCGCTGAGAATTGTAGTTTTGTAGCGCATTTGCTGTTTAAAGAGATTTTGTCGAGCCAACAGAATAGAAACTTGTATCTCGCTTTTACCGCCCCAACGGCCTAATGGTTAGAGCGTCCGCCTCGGATTCGGGAGATCGCGGGTTCGAACCCTGACCAAGTCATAGCAAAGACTTATAAAAATGGTACTAACGGCTGCCTCGCTAGGCGCTTATCATTAAGAGGTTAGTGTTAGGACTGGTCGGACTGGTGTCAGGATAATGTGACTGGGTGAGACATCGTACTACATGTCTGCGACATGATGTCACGGTGCTAGACATCTGCTACGTAGCCCCCACTTTGTTGGGGGTGGGTTGTAGTGGAATTTGGTTATCGCTATCTAGAGGGTGATCGCCTTCGGTGTTATTGCCCGGATCGAGTAAATATCAATATAAAGTGTGAAACTTATAGGTGGGATAGATAGAGATCTGAGCAGATATATAAAATAGAATGATACGAGCCCCTGTACATAAAATAACAATTTAATCAATTACTAAAAAACAACCGTCATAATGTACTACATTAGGAAGATACACTTCATTTTGAAATAAATCATTCACCGAATTTCAAACACAAATATACTGACATAAATAGCCGATCTGTTTTAAATGATAGAATTAGTTCATCATAGAATCGAGTGAACAATCGAAGTCATTGCCTTATACAACTTCATAACCTGATTATTTCCGGTTCATTCCAACTTCACTGTGACTGTTCTCCAACTTTTCTGTGACGGTTCGTCTTGGTCCTTTCCACTTTTCTTTTCTCTTCTCCAAACTCTATTGTCTCACCTCTTTCGGCCCTCGACCGTTGTGCGGGTAGGTGGATATGTAAGTACGTGATACGTAGATACTTCGATAGATAGGTACGAGGATACGTCCAGTGGAGCTATTTCACCTTCCAAAATAAACAAAGAGGCAACTTAAATCTTCTGTCAGATATCTTACTGGGACTTGATCATTACTCCCCTCTCGTTATGTCAGATATAGTTCTATCGGAATTCAAACAGATACCAAAGGCTATCTGGTCACGCTAAACATGGCAGACCATAAACAAACCTAGTTTCATAAGATTAATGTACTTCCTAACGGCTATTTCAACCTGACTTACATTATCATCCCCCGAGACATCAGTTCCGGTCTCGTTTCAATTACACAAATGAATGAATGAAATTTATTACATGGCTTAACTACGTTATTTCTAGCGAATACACACATTCAAGTCTCTAGCATATATGAAATCTCACTTCATGGTTTAACAACGTTAATTTCAGTCAGTATGCACTCAAGTCTTAATCATACGTGAAATCATCTAAGGTCGGTGAATTCACATGTATTCTCGTAACTCATATAAACTAAAGTAAGGCATGAAATTCTTAGATACATATTTTCCTATAACAATCAAGACGACACATTCAAACAATTCCTCAAACTTATATAAAGAAGATCATTGTACGGATTCATATAGATGAACTCACACAGTTGTATTCATATCAAGAAAATTGGTCTACGAATCTAAACAAATAAATTCATGCAAATATAAGCAAATAAATCAAACAAATCGTTATATTGATATCAACGAATTACATGAGATTGGCTCAAAATACCTTGTGCTTCAAGCTTCGCTCGCTTCTACCACCAAAATCGTGTTCGTCAACTTTCCAGACATCCGATCCCTTGGATAATTATTTTACGAGAGAATTTCTTCTAAATTCGAACTCGGAGTCTCCTATATTTGTTTTTTCTTGCAGAAAAGCGTAGACTGACTAAAAATTTTGCGATGGGACATATTAAAACCAAGAAATCTCGTGTGGGAATCACGCCCCTTATTTAGCGTAAACAATCCGGATTAAATATCTCTCCCGCCTTTAATAACTAGGCGCCAAATTGTAGTCTGCGTGACCTCTAGATTCCCAAATAACTAATTCTGGAAAATCTCAAATTCGACAATTCCGATACAAAATCGAAGTTATCCCTATCCTCCCAGTCTGTCTGACTTGTTAAATAAACGAATGCTCAATTAAGAATCACTCTTCTCATGACACAGACATTGCAAATCCGTGCATGATGGTGATTTAAACACGCGCCGGTCCCCATAAATCTAATTAATCGTTCACCTGCTCAAATTAATGTGCTCTTCATAGATCGACAGAAATTTGCACTTTCACACAATCACTATAAACTGCCACACTACAGACATCGTAGCGATAAGATTCGCTACGGTGACTGAAAAAAATTGTTAAAGCTATGTTAAAATTCCAAATCATACACATATCAAACTGCATATAGCTTTGGTGCATGATAGAATGTGGTGTTGGATATTAATGATGCGTATGGTTGTTGTGTATAAGTAAGCATGACTGACCTTCAGCTATCCCTTTCCCATTTTTTTATTTGTTTGTAAGTAATTGTTTGATTGTAAGAATGGGTGATTGTCATCAGGTTCTAACATATTAATCGCACTGTAGGCATTTATCGATTTGGCAATGTGTAGTTCACTGTCGACAAATAAGTTTACTTCTCACATTGCACGCGTTCATAGATGTGACATTTACGTAGGGCACATTCAACAAAGAACTGACCTAACCGCACTAACCTTAATGCTAACATTCCATAAGGGGCTTAGCCAGACAGTTTTGTATTTGTTTGTGTGTCTTTGCATTCTTTTGTGTATATATGTACTTTATTGCTTTATCTTGCATACAAAACTTAAAACCTTTACCACCCTTTTCTCCTTTAATGTGTGATGACATATACATGTGATAATATTGTTCTTTGTTAGTGTGAAAATCAATCCCTTTTACACCTTTCGCCCCCACTGTCTGTCTGTCTGTATATATGTATGCATGTATGTATGTATGTATGTATGTATGTATGTATGTATGCATGTATGTCAAGTCTAAAATGTATTTTGTCTGTTATATAGGGGTTACTCTTCTTTACTCTACCTCCTACATCCCCTTTAATCTAACACTGTATTTTTCAGTAGAGTTGGTATGTATGCAAATTTGTGAATGTAAGTATTTTTCACATTACATTTCTCTTTGACCTTATAATGTATGGCATTTCTAGAAATGTAACGTGGCATCGGGACGGTACATATCGCTGTGGCAGTTTAAACTGGATAGAGATAAAAGCAAATATACTTGATGACAAACACGCCCTTTTTAGAACTGGGTAAATTTCTAGCAACCTTGTGTCATCAAATTTCTAGGAATGATTCATTATTCAGCGTGTCTATATTTAGAACATGGAAATTACAAGGGTTATTCCGATTCTGTATTCATCAGTCAATAAGATACAAGGGTCGCCAATTAACTAAGAATACAATCTAAAAGGAAAGTCCACCAACTGTGATTTACCGTTTTTTCAGTACAAAACAATAACGTCTGGAAAGTAATCATCACGTCCAAGTAAGTACATTTACATCTTATTGCCCCTAATGACCAAGTAAGTACATTTACATATTATTGCCCCTAATGACCAATGTGGTAGTTTAAATAACATTCAAATAGTTTGAAATAATTGTAAAAAAAAATTAATTAGAATATTTGAACACTCCTAAAAATACGACGAAATAAGTTTGACAAAACGAATAACGTGAAAGATTAACTGTTCAGTCGAGGAAAAACTTTCAAAGTGTAGAGGAATAAAGATCACATAATTTAACTCCTTCATAAAATAAATTAAATTTCAAAAGAAAATCGTGATCCCCGCTAAATAAATGATGTTTTATAACTGTTCATATAAAATCCAAGAAATAAAAACAGGCTTGTAAGTACCTATTCATGCAATACTTCTTTGAAGTGATATAGTGATTCTTCCAAGTACCTATTCATGCAATACTTCTTTGAAGTGATATAGTGATTCTTCCAAGTACCTATTCATGCAATACTTCTTTGAAGTGATATAGTGATTCTTCCAAGCAAGTTACGTTATATATAACTATTGTCTGATACTAAATTAGGTAATATAGATCCAAGTTATTATAAATTCAGCAATAAGCAGTGGCAGATCAGAGAATTTCTGATAGGGTCAAAAGGACAGTCATAAGAACGTGCGTTGTAGTTGTTTATATCACGATTGCTTATGACTGTAGTACTTATAGCTCAGTAGGATAGAAAGGTTGTCAAGAAACAGCATGCCAATTTAAAATGAAGTCCATGAATAGCGATTTTCAATTTTTCGGTTTCTTTGGCCCTAACATATAGAATAGTAATCGTTTCGTCAAGGTAAGCATATTCATTTTTGTTTGCCCATAATAACGAAGGCAGTATTTTTACAACATTAAAATATTTCTGAAGTAATTGTTAAAAAAAAATGATAATTAATATATCTCAACACAAAAAACCCCCGATGTAATAAAAAAATAAAATGAATCGAATACAAATGTTAAAAATTCAATGTCAGCATGGATGACTCGTATAAGCAGTTCATAAAATTGTGAAGATCTGAATCGAGGATACAACGTTATAGAATCCCGAATCAAACTAAAATTATCTCTGTGGTGAATTTATAGAAAGAGTTAAAATAGCGCTTATGTAAGCCAACATCATTTTCAACGATTCATAGGTTTGAATACCTGGAAGGAATCGTTGTTTCAAGCCAAAATCATACCGATAATTCATAAACACATGACTTCAATGTAAAGTCGAGCATGGTACTGTACACGAAGTAAATTTCCCGCATCTCCTTTAAAATTTAAATACTACTGCAATGTTATTATTCTCGCATTTTATGTGCCTACGAATAGTATTAGATTTTAAGCGCGTTGGAAAGCAGATTTTTTTATGCTCGTAGCAAAATATGATCTTGCAATCAAAACCACATTAATGTGATTATGATATTCGTGTTATATACCTGTCGATTTTGAGATAATTGTCATATTTGTAATTTCAAATTCATTATGCGGAAAACTCACCAACGTTACCAATTATGAACTTTCATAAATAGGCTCTACTGTACAGTAGTATTTTTAATACGCGACTTCCGAATGTGATCTTGTTTAAAACGAACCTTTTGGCTATATTATCTACTTTAAAAAAATGAATAACTGTTTTTTTTATTGTTTTATTAACAATTTCAGGCTTTGGACCTTTCAGATATTTTACATATAAAGCAAGGTTTCTAAACTAACGTAGTCGTGAGAGCTTTGTTTGCTGCTCGTGTGCATTCCGTAACTTGTGGCACAGCCACTGTAATGGAGAAACCATGAGGATAAAGTAGGTATGCTATGCTAATACGTAATCAGATAACGACAACATCGTTTTCCTACTTATAGGAAATTACGGAGAAATTCTGACGTTTTCTCGGGGTAGACGACTGATTGGTATATAATAAATGACGTTTTACAATAGTTGATGTAATTGTTTAAATATATACTGTGTTCTATAAGTATTTAACGCAAAAGTTAAAAGTAAATAAATAAAAATAAAAACACAAATAAAACTGTGAGTGTTAATTCATGCAATACCGCTTTAGGTAACTGGTCCATAATGACTAATACTAATGCAGTATTTTAAAAATATTTAAATATTTCTGAAGTAATCATAAAAATAATTATATTTGAACACTCAAAAAAGACGATGCAACAAAAACTATGAAAAATTCACCAAATACATATTTTAACCTACGATGGCGCATCAAATTCACATTTTCAGGAAAGGATTAAGGTGAAAGATTAACTGGTCAATCAGGGAAACAGTTTCAAATATGTAGTGTTGAATGAAGATCCCATAATTTAAAATTTATCTCCTTCACAAAATAAATGAATTTTCAAAAGAAATTCATGATTCCCACAGAATAAATGATGTTTTATAACCGTTCATATTGCATTTGAACATATACTGTATTCTGTGACTATTAAACACAAAAATATATATTTTTTTAAAACCCAAGAAATTAAAGTATGCCTGTTTGTGCCTGTTCATGATATACTTCTTTGAATTGATACAGCGACTCTTCCAAGCACGTTATTTCATATGTAACAATTCAACCCTTCTAAACTTCTAGGTAATATACAAAGATTTACATTCCAAGTATTACAAATTTAGCAATAGGCATGGGCAGGTCTGAGATTGTTTGATAGAATCAATAGAATAAAGGTTTTCAAGCAACAAAGCAAACCAATTCAAATGAAAGCACACAAGTTGTGATTATGTTTTTCAGTATCTCTTCCCCTAACTTTTGACAATTAATCGTTTCGACAAGGTAGATATATTTATTTGACCAGTAATGATTAATGCTGTAGTTTTATGACAGTAAGATACTTCTTAAGTAAAATGGTAGGAAATAATGATCATATCTGAACAGTCACAAAACCCCTCAACTCGTTCGCATTTTAAAACAACTTTTTAAGTTTACCAGATGCTGTGATAGCGGATAAAGTGATACACCCCCAGCCCCGACCAAGTTTTTTTAAAAAAAATAAATGATTAAAAATGGAACAAAAACAAAACAACAATACAATTATTATCGAGCGTGTTTGTTTCGTCGAATTTCTGTTTCTTCGTGTGTGTATATACTTAAAATGTTAGTCTTGTATCTTAGTACTCTCGCTGTGAGTATCTTCCTTACACGGCAACTATGCGTTTTAGATGTCACGAGTGAGTCTACCTTCCTTACACTGCAACTACGCGTTTTAGATGTCACGAGTGAGTCTACCTTCCTTACACGGCAACTACGCGTTTTAGATGTCACGAGTGAGTCTACTTTCCTTACACTGCAACTACGCGTTTTAGATGTCACGAGTGAGTCTACCGTACTTACACGGCAATTACGTGTTTTAGATGTCACGAGTGAGTCTATCTTCCTTACACGGCAACTACGCGTTTTAGATGTCACGAGTGAGTCTATCTTCCTTACACGGCAACTAAGCTTTTAGATCTCGCGAGCGAGTCTATCTTCCTTACACGCAACTACGCGTTTTACATGTCGCGAGTGAGTCTACCTTCCTTACACGGCAACTACGCGTTTTAGATGTCGCGAGTGAGTCTGTCTTCCTTACACGGCAACTACGCGATTTAGATGTCTTACACGGCAACTACGCGTTTTAGATGTCGCGAGTGAGTCTGTCTTCCTTACACGGCAACTACGCGATTTAGATGTCGCGAGTGAGTCTATATTTCCTTGCGCGGCAACTCCATCTGTCTCTCCATCCACAGCGACTACGCGTTTAATATGTCGCGAACCTATCTTGAATATAGGAAACTTACTTTTTATTTGAACTTCAGTTATGTTGCACGTATGTTTTAGACTCCGGGCCTTATAAATATCATGAATTTTCAAGGTTATATGCGTTGCAATTATTCGAGGCCAAATAATAACAATTTTGAGGGAAAAAAGTATCATTTTCTTTTCTCGGTAACATACAAATGTTGGTTGTTTTATTGTTTTAACTTTCTTACAGCATCTCGCGCTAATTGCGATCAATTTTGAGAAACGCTTCTCTTTTTCTCTACACTATGTACTTTTTAAATTGTTTCATATTTTGAATAATATTTTACTGTATGTTAGCTACTAATTACTTTCTTGAAAACGGAAACTTTGACAAAATAATATTTCAAGCATTGATAAGAAAATACAAAAAAAAAAACATTCATTGTCAAATACTTACAACACAAAAATATAATCAATCATCTTTTGTTTTAGTGATGGAAAAAATGTAAAAAGATATACTATACTTTGGATTCAAGAAAATTTAGACAATAAATATTTATATTCAAGTTCTAATAGAACACTTGAAAGACAGCTCTTCCCCTACTCCCTTTGTACCGAGTAAGACTTGCAAATTTTGTCCGTGAGAAAGACAACTTGCTTTGTATCAGCAATTCTCATCGACAAGATTCACGGATGGTCGGTTGGGAGGAAATGATTCCGTTACTTATCACTTGAGGAGGAAATGATAAAGGAAAGGGTAGAATTAAAGTTGTTTTAATGACGAAAGCAATATATATGTTGACTGAAGAGCTCTCATTATTACAGAAATTCGCCTTCTTTCATTTTGGCAGAGACTAATTTCTATAAAATTACGTATGGTTAGTTCTGAAAGGCACATTTACTGATAATGTTCTAATACGTCATCTATCTAAACTGAAAGTACATGTCCGTGACTACCTATGCAATTCTTTTTTTAAGCAAATGAGAAAGTAACGCTTTCCACCGTATATCACACTACCTGACATTCATGGCTGACAGTACCTAACCAAACAAAAAGAAAAGACATTTCTGCTGTGGGATTCAACTCACATCCACACTCCTTGCATGCTAACGTGGGATCAAATACTTTATGATCCCAGTCCGTTTCTTTCAAGAACTTTATTAAATTTTCATAAAGCAGACACTAAAACGCATCTTTTAGCATTCTGTTTATATAACAGAGCAAGCGTTATCACTTACCTCATTCAGATTATTGTAAATGAACCTATTCGAGTGAAAATGGTTTCAATTACTTTTCTCATTTTAGGTTCTGTACTTTTACGACATGGGTTCAGGTTGTTCGCATGAGACATATCACTCCAGGAATCGTGACCTGGATGGCTACACTTACAAGGCTACATTTGAATCTCAGCCATTCGATAAAGGTGCAAATAGATATGCTTTCAAGGGAATCCTGGACGGAGAAGGTCCCCGGAAAGGAGATACGTGTGTTACAAAAGTCTTCAAAACAGAGTTCGCAAAAAATTTCGATAAATGGGTTCCTGACCTCGCGGCAAGTGAAAAGGCTCTCAGATTTGCTAAGAAGTTCAATTCGGATTGCATCCCAATCTTGAGCAAGAACAAAAAAGAAAACTACAAGAAAATTGATTTTTTGATCCCTCTAATCGCCAAAATGAAAGATGTGTCCCATTTTAAGTTATTTTGGTTCATTCCGGTTAATCGAGACGAATCTCTAGTGAGACTCGAGGAATATGTCGCGATTGAGCCTTTCTTGGAAGGAAGATACAAGAAATTTAACTCGAACGGTGGCTACGAAGATGCCGTCCATGATTTGATGCTGGCATTCAGTCATTGGACCTGGAGCATCAGTGGTCATAAATTTATGGTGTGTGATCTACAAGGGATTGAAACGAAAAGCAGATATATCCTCACTGACCCAGCTGTCCATTCATTGGAGCAAATTTATGGAATGACCGATCTAGGGGTTGTTGGCATGGAGATGGTTTTGGCGAATCACAATTGCAACAGTTTGTGCAGAAAGCTTGGGTTAGAGAATCCTGTGGCAGACCAAGGGGTATTGATTCCAGCCAGAAATAGAAGGAGTACAACGTACAGCTTCCAGCTCACAAAAGAGGAAAAGCTTCGAGCTCTTAAAGGACAAGAAAGATACTTCGAAATTCTGCCTGCACTATTCGAGTGAGATGTAAAGTTTGTAAATTCGTTAGTCGTTCGAGATTTTACATTGGCATAGTTAAGTATCAATGAACAACAAATTGTAACCTGTTTGTAATTCAGTTACGTTAGTGATGCTAGACACTAAGGTTAATAATCACAATGATTCTATTGGTCCTGATTTCATCAAGCGTTTGTAGATATAAGTGACTGGAAACCTGGTTTTATTTAGTAAGATTGTTTATTATGAATCATGCATCTTTATTCCAGATTTATTTTCTGTGTGTGTAACTTTCTTTTCATCTTAAATTGATGGAATGTACAAGACACAAATCATGTAATTATCTGGCATAAGTTGTAGATAATTCCTGATATAAAATAGGTAAAACTTAAGTCATGAGGTCATGTCTTAGATGACTGGTATAATGCATTACAGTGGGCAGATATGTCACAATGCGACATGTGAGTCTTCTCGTGCATAGTAAATGACAAGCATGAATGTCTTATGTTGTGTCTGTTTCGTTTAATTCTTTAATCACGTCCATTTTTTATATGATCAAAATAATTATTCTTTAAATCTAGACTCTGGCTGCTTTGTAACATGATATACAATATCGCTTCGAGAAAGAGAACATATCAGAATTAATATAATTGATTGATCTTCGGCTTTTTTCCATCGCTCAACTCTGCTTGATACGCTACGAAAAATCAATATATTGATACCGGTTGCCATACGAGCTGTAGTGGACCTTGTGCTGCTACTTTGTACACGTTTAAGAGCAGTATCAATGACGGAGAGATGTGCTGGCGAGAACAATGCTAAAACGAAAAAGCCACTAAATTACAAGAGAAGTGGGCGATAAGGAAAAAGATACGCGAGCAAGAACAGAAATAAAGCCCGATATAATTATGTGTAAGGGCAATGAGAGGCGCTCATACTTTCCCCATTTCTTTAACCCAATTAATTTCGTCACTTAATTTGCTTTTCAATCAAAACGGCAACGTCTTTAAACAAGTTCCCAAAATGTTTTCGTCTGTTTCACTCTGTTAGTCAATTTTAGTCAAATTATCAGTTTCTGGAGAAAAGAAAATAGTATAATACAGCAGTCTCGGTACAAATTATGGCGTAGAGAATGCCCACTTTTTGACGAAGCGCGTCCTCAAACCTTCCCTTCCTCGCCTCTGAGCAGCATGCAGGTATCATGGAACATACTCTAAGATGTACATTTAAATCGTGCGGATCATATTTGCCTGTTCTAATGATCACAAAAAACACCCGACTGTTTGATGTAATGAATACTTTAAAACTTAAATCTGGTCACTAGGATGCCAATTCTAAATCTCTCAATGAATATTTATAGAGCAGGAATGTTCATATAATGCAATAACAAATTAATTGGTTATCATTCAATCAAGCCAAATTTAACAGAGCTACAAAAGAATACAAAAACATTAGACCAAAGGCTGAAACAAATTTTCAAATCAAAAGTTGGGGATGTGACGGAATTTTTAGGAAAAATAATCCAAATATTTCTATAGTAAATTCAGAAAAGAATACATTGTTCTTTTTTTATCTTGTGATCTGTTAACGAATATTTCAACTTTAAATATCATCAAGAATACTTCATGGATGAAAAATTGTAGATTCAGGTTTCAATGATATTTATCTAGATGTAAGTAGTTCGATCACAGCTGTTGGATTTTTTCAAACGTTTTTGCGAAGTTAATCGAGGGAAAATGTCCCGAGTACGCCATTGTCAAGATTTAAAGATGCCATTGCTGCTAAAGATTTTCGATAGATTTTTGTTGGTTTTAACGGCACTTTGGATACTTTATTGGCTAAAGCATGCCGTGGAGAGGGGGGGGGGGACCGAGGCCTCTAACGTGTCAGTTAGCCAACACTTTATCTCCCCTTGACCTTGTGTGTTAACTTTCCATGGACTTCATTGTTCATGACCCGAGACATCTGTACTGGTCCTCACCCCACCCCCACCCCTCTTCTGGTGGGGGTAAAATAAAGTAGCGCTGTCAGGTGACAGGCTTCTTAACCAAAGACTGTATCCAGACGAATGCGATATCGCGTTCTTGGATCGTGTAAATTTATCGTGATCAATCCGTACGGGGTTCTGTGAGCATTAGCAAAAATGTTTTGAAACCTAATTATGTCCATGTCACCAGAGCACCAAGTCTGCTGGATGTTCCTCAACGTGTGTGTATCAACGCCATTAAAGACAACCAAAAGATTACAGTTATCTCTGATCACTCTAGGAATCTGAACGTGTCGTTGCGTGACGTAAATGACGTCCGTGTTTTTTTTTGCCTGCCTCGTGAAAATATTCTAGCTGGATTTGTTTGTCGAGCATAACATCATTCTACCGGCAAGATCATGGACTGATGGTGCATCATCGATATCAGTGATGAATTCAATGATGTCACCGTCGCCGTCGTCGTTGTTTTCCAAATTCTTTGCATTTTCATTAAACTCCTTAAGAAGATTATAGCATCGTTGGTCATCTACGGATGGTGCCACTAAATAAAGTTTGTTCCATTTGAGCCACCCCATTATCAGGTTAAGTAGAAACTGAGTTTTACCCGACTCAGACGGACCAATTATAATGGCACGAATAGAGTTTGGTAATGCCGGATGATGCTTAACTGGTTCCTGCTCGAGCGTTGTTGAGAAGTCAATAACATTCATATGATAACAATATGAGTTTATATTGTGTTCAATGCGAAAAAGTCACTGATACTAGTGGATTAAATACAACAACCATTTTCTTGAAAATGGCGAAGAATCGTCGACATGCATTTATAGGTACTTGCGTGAAATGTGGTACCAAAAAATAAAATTTGTTGTGTCGTCCAACCTTAAGGTCGGCGAGACGTCAAGGGGTGGTGATATTGCTAAGACACTCGGAAAATTACCAGGAACTCTATGGGCCAAGTATCCTGGTGAGAAACATCTTCCTGGATATAATTATTGTCGTCCTGGAACTCGACTTAAATATTAGACTCGACGAAACAAGTCAACCAAAACCAGGAGAATATCCAGTGAATGCGATTGATCAAGCGTGCCATGTTCATGATGTTGCATATAAAAGTCAAGATCTGCAACAACGACATATCGCAGACGTCAAGCTGATTCACACACTGAAGTCTGTAAAAAATAAATCTGTAAGAGAGTCACTCGCCAACTGGCTGATAAGATCGGGAAGACTTTACTTCTCAAAAAGGAGTATCAGAATCCCCCTTTTTACGAGTCTCGTTCGCTCGGAGTGGTCTTTTCCCCTAAAATACTTTTTGATGCTTCCTTGTATCCTCCGCTCCTTTCAAAACGTCTGGAAACCACTGATTAATTTTACACAGACGTTTCATTGTCCTCTTGTCTGTCTGAGACAGTAGCTCCTACTAGTAGGTGTTTAAATTTCTCGAATTCCGACTGGCTGGTACACCTCGTTTGATGTTCGCGGTTTGGGCCCAAATTCTTTCACATACAGCCGTGAAATCAGAAATCTGGCCTTCTTAGAGACACAAAGAGCTTAAGTCCGTTTGAAGTGACTAGCCAACTCACCCTGCTAATTACTGAATAAACACACAGTCGGTCATCCGCTGTTGGTTTCTCACCATTAGCGAAGTGTCATAAATCTTAAGCGACCCTTTAGCCAGCAAATATATATATATATATATATATATATATATATATATAACAAATAATACAGGTTAGAGAATTTTTAATTCGTACTCAACGGAGATTCGAACCCAGCTCCGCGGGTAAACGGCACCCATCGCCTTGCCTGCACACACCAGCCCATATTCCGTCACGGCTAAGCACGCATCACCTAAATGATGGCGCTGAATCGGTGTTATATGCACTCGTGCGTAGCAGACACACTCGCATGACGCCCCGGTAAGTAATTCTCATCTTGTGTGTGTGTGTGTGTGTGTGTGTGTGTATATGGCAGGCAGGGCAGGCGGCGGCAGGCGGCGGGCGGCGGTGCGCAGGAGCGTTGTTGGCAGCATATATGCATATATATATATATTGTGTGTGTGTGTGTGTGTGTGTGTGTGTGTGTGTGAATGAGATTAAAATGGTCAAAAACTTGAAAGTGAATAATGAACTTGTTACAACATTTAATTAGTACCAGTTACACCCCTTTTAAATTAAGACGTTCTGATATGCCCCTTGTATTAGGAATAATTCATGATCCGGGTTAATATCGTATGGGTACACTGTATTGATAAGTATGCGGGCACAAATAAATTATGTTACATCAAGAGAGGCTTTCTTGTGTATATTACACACCCTGGCGTTCAAGTGGATATATTATTCTTTGGAGGGCACATTTATTGGTAAATAAAAGGCTTATGCGAGTTTTAGGATCAATGTCGTCTGCTTAGATCGGAGGCCCCACATCCAATTTTCTGTTAGAGATTGTTACACCTATCCGGATGTAAATAGGTGCGCGTGTGTGGGTGTGCCCCTCTGTTAATTGATTTGGCGATCGTTATCTAGAGGATGACCTCCCTCGATGTTATTGCCCAGTGTGAGCGGATAGATATAACATTGACAGAACTGAGCGAGACTATTGAGAAGAAATAAATACGAGTCCCCTTAATCAATAAAAATAAAATACATTTTAATTAATACATAAACTAAAATCGCAATTTCAATCCAACAGATTTACATTAATGGAATTTAATAGCAGTGTTCAATTTACGGATTTGCTCATCATAGTAACGAGTGGAGAAAAGAGTACAATGTCCACGCCTGACTTGCATCACTTGGCGTCGCTCCTCTATTGACTTCGTGTATTCCACGTCTAGCGCGTATGCTTGGCTCTTCCTCTGACCCTTCTATTCCGAACTCTCTATTTGCGGACTTCTCTCTTGGACTGTCCTCATCGGGTTTTCTCGGGGAGGGACATAGAAAGCTGTTCCCTTAAATGACAAGATTACCACTAAATCGCTATGCGTATCACAACCTATCCGTATATAAAATTCTCTTACTTTCGTTATTCAGAAACGTAAATAGCTATCCACACTGCATAAATTCTGACATAATGTGACCTTAACGATTAACAGTCCTTACAAATTTACTGTATTTGAGGTAAGGTACCATCGTTATCTCTAGTTACAAATGACTATTGCAATATACATCCAAGTCTGACCTTAATTAAACAGTTCATCGCCCTCGCTCCCCGCGGCGATTGACTAGAAATGAACACGTGCGCTGTATGCAAATAATGCCGAATATCTGCATACGCTACTATACGTCTTCTTACTCGAACTAGTCAGTTCCACTCAAGATAAATGCTCGATTACTATTGCATAAGATTAAATAAATTCTAGCTTACAGGAACCAATAACCTGCAAGATCATTTAAGCATTGCAAAATCATATCAATCTGCAATTATCATTACCTCACGATAAACAGTATCATCCTACAGACAAAGGAAATTACTTCGTATAACCATATGAAATGCTACACATTTGAATATTTGGATTAATTCATAAATCCCTATGAAATACTACACATTTGAATATTTGGATTACATCATAAATCCCTATGAAATACTACACATTTGAATATTTGTATCACATGCAATCCGTCAATTCTATTAATGAACTAATAACTAAAATTAAAGAAATAAATTGCATAACAACTCTAGCATAACAGATTTCTATGTAATTGAATAAACGATACATAGTATGGATCATAAGCATATTAAACACATTTGCATAAAACCAAACAACAAAATAGAAAATTACATGGAAATTAAAATTGCGTACCTTAATGCTGTTTCTTTTCCACACAATCGTGCGTCCTAGCACTATAGCCTGTCTTTTCTTTTTAAGACAGCTATCTGGCCTCTTTACTTGTTAACGAGGGAAAACACTATTCTTTTAGGTTTCCCACGGAGTTAACCTGTCTTCTCTCAAGCAAGATTTCTGACTAAAGAATTTTGACTAAGGTCGGTAAATTTAAACTCCCATAACTTCCAAGTGTACGCCTTAATTTCAACTGACCAATCGAAAGCAACTGTTCCTAAATTTGCCCCAAAATAATTATGTCTTGCATCAGATTTTGACAGCCTAGAATACGATGCAATCAACTTTCCTTTAAAGATCAATTACTTGACATGAAGTTCTCTCATGCAGTTATGGCTGGTAACCCTGCTGTACTTTCCCATGATAGCGTTACGGTCAATTCCACTGAACCTTAACGTAGGTCCTTTAATGTTTCAGAGATGAAATAAGGAAAATATCAAAGTGACCTTTCTCAAAGACTTTTTTGGCTTGACTATGATAAAATTTTAATGCACAATTAATTCAACTTGGAGATTCAGTACTTCTTCAAAATTCGTCACATTACACCGGGCGTGACATTTATTGAATAAGGTAAGCCACCTTCCTCGATGTTGACGTCTTTGAACCTAGTTCCAAAGGGGTTTTCCATTAACATTTTTCTTACCATTAAAGAGGAAAATTATTTTGTTTTCACTGGCTTGATGAAAACTGGCATTGAAGGATTATCTGCAAACAGGAAACGTAAAAGGAAAACGCACCTGAGAGCTGTAACCAATGGCGACTTAATAAACAACTCAACCGGATTTGGTGCGATAGCACCCCGGCTGCGTTATAGCATTGATGGCTCCATCTGTCCTTCACATCTGACAACAATGTAGTAAAACCACATTAATGACAAACATTACTGGGCTTCAAAATAGAGTTTCCACTACCTTTCAATGGATTAGGATGAGATAATTTCAATTCTAGTTAAAACATTGAATGATACTAAGTTACATGTTTAACTACCAAAAAAAAAAAAAAAAAAAAAAAAATAGGCACAGTAGCCGGAAATTCGGTAGCGGGAATGGCTAAATCCCTAATTTGTGATGATGTAGATACTCGCTGATTCAAATGCACGTTTTTTGAGTTTAGAAATACATTCATCAAGCAGAGCAGCCCAATGGAGTGAGTAGAAACAAGGTAGTTAATGTTTTTTTAATGTGGAAACTAAACATAAACCACATGGAAAACTTATATATACACTTGTATAATTTATTTCTAACTGAGGAGTGTAGAGCCAGGTATATTTATGTTGCAAATGATTATTTGAATTTCCAGTGTAGACCCTTATAATACAGATCAGGGTCTGTGTTGTTCGTATTTCGGTTCGACTTATAAATAAAACTATATACAAGTAGAGCCCAAATACAAGTCATACCAAATCTCATCAAAGGTTGCTAGGTTAATACTAGTAGAGCCCAACTATAGATCGTACTGAATACCATGTGTCTAATGTTTTCATCTTGCTATATAATTAGTTTAGGAGGACTTGCAGGATGGCCGTCTTTTACGAGGTTACCGTTTACTTCAAAAAAAAGAATTGTATTATAACTTTTCTAATCCAGATTAAGACAATGCTACTTTCTTAAAATTGTATTAGCATATCTTTTGCTTCAGTATTACTTTGTCGGATAGTGTGTATAATACAAAATGTACGTACATTTATTAAAACACTAACCTTTAATTTCAGCTCTCCCTATTTTCATCAAAAGTACGTAGCCAGTAGATCTTTCCTTCACGCATTCATACACAAATACAAATATATTCACAAATGGTTCAATGTCTTTCTGTCACATATTTTCTAACAAATGAATTACAAAACAACTACACAATGAATTACAAGTGCATGGGGCAAGTGTGTTAAATCCAGTCAGAGATATTCTCTCACTTGTATGTGCATAGATGTACACATGATGTAAAAAGTAAGTAGTCGGTCATTTTTATTGAACGCATTTTTCTTTTTATTTGCAAGAAAAAATTAAGTGACGTAATATTGTTCTGCTTCTGAAAAATTGATTTTGTTCTAATTCAAGACATTTGCTTAAATATGCATTGAAAGACCTTCAAAAGTCCTTGCTTTTGTTGCTGTTCTGTTTGTTGGTTTTGACGGCATTTATAAAACATTATCGATTATATCATAAGGAAATGGGATATAAACGCCGTTCCCAAGGCCACAGAGGCAGGCGAAAACAATCCCATTACATTTCACTTAATATTTCACTTATTATGATTAACAGTGTTACTGGTTTAATTAGGGGGTGGGGGGTGGGTGGGTGTTGAGCGTTTACAATCGTTCTAACCCTTGATTTTATAACACCAAATTTCAAAAGTTTCAGTGGGTTTTTTTGTTTTTATTTTTTGTGCTTTTTTTTTTAAATTAAAAAACTGATCTCTACAACCGAGGCATTGTGAGACTGAGGATTACTAACAAGAATTACTTACCTCCGAAACTGAAGAGCTTGGCAACATGCAAAGACTACTCACCCACCAAAGTGAAGAGCTTGACAACGGATGTGCTGCTTAGAGCATGGGCAATTTTAAGTTTTACCAAAACACGTCAGTACTATTTTTACGAAGAATTTAATTTATTTCAGATTACAATAAAGGCGTGTTAAACTGACTTTTGCAAGTCACCACAACAAACAAAGCAATGCAAAGTGGTCAAGTATATTGAGCTTTTTTGTTTGATTGTTAGCGTACATATGTGTCCGCTGAGCTTAACGGCGTAGGGATAGTATTCAAAGATGTAATAAAAATTGCCAGATATCAGAGGCGCCTTCTTAGATACGATGGGGCATAGTGTTTATGGACATTACGTTTTTCGGATACCTACGGTATTATCCCTTGTCGAATGGCCAGGCTGTTATACGTTCTATCACGAACTTTCCAAACAGTAGTTGCGTTGACAGAGTGGGTAAACCAGTCGGGTTGACAAGAGTGGGTAAACCAGTCAAAGCATATGGCGGACGATTCATGGTGAACGTCGACTTCATTATCTGCTTTAAGGATGGGGTAATGCGTTTACAATCGCAAATGGATGACGGATCCCAAATACTCATGGATTAGAGGGTTTAAATGGGTATAGTCCATGACTCTGTACTTTGTCTAATAAGTTAACAGATTTGGATAAGTGGGGTGAATTCCCCTTCCTCTTACACGAGAAGTAAAAAGAAAACACCAGTCTTTTTCGAGGTCTTTGGAATCCCCCGAACTGTCATTTTTGTCTTCTTGTCTGCTGAGAGATTCTTGGAAAAATATATCGGCCAGCTTTAAATCCCTTTTAAACATCCTAATGCATCTGACAGGACAGAACCCATTTTTGGATCAAACCTCCTTCCAAAGCAATCAAAGTTTAACGTCTCGAAGACAAATGCATTGAAAACAGCATCGGTATGGCTCTAAATGTACCCATTTCAAAGCAGCTGTTATATCAGAAGCAACTGCAAGGAACTGGAATGAGAAATGTACCTTGGTGAGGAAAGAAATAAAAAGAAAACAGTAGGAGTTTTGCCTATCTTGGGCACGGATAAATATTTTAAAAGAACTTTTGATTCAAAATGCAAAGGAAAGTTAAAATTTTGTGGAACAGTTTGATCAAATCATTAAATAAGGGTCACATCTTAAGCAAATGTATACTTCCTTCCAATACAGGCAAGGTGTCAAAGTTAAAGGAAGGTACTTGGTCATTCCATGCCAAATCACTCAAAATCCCCAAATCTTCCCGAATGACCATACCCAAGTTCCGTGCTTTTTCCTGGTGTATGTACATGATGGCAGCATGCAAAATCTGAGTAAAAAGACTCCAACTATTTATGAAGTCTATTTGTTTCTCTCCAGATTTTAAGGTAGCACTACTACCTGGTCATCCGGGGCTCAGGTGGCAGAGTAGTCTTAAGCGCTCGCCTTTACCGATTACTGTCATCTCACCTATTTCGAGTTATGGGCTCGGCCAATGTGGGTATGTGAGAAAACTGCCAGTAGCTTCCCGTGGGTATGTGGTTCTTACCGGGGTTTTCCTGCGTTCTTCCTCCACCAGTATACTGGGCGCTTTGTATAGCATATTTTGTGCTGAGAAAGTGGCGTTAAACCCAAAAGGACAACAACAACTACCTGGTCATCCATAACAGACGCCAAATATGATTATATTTGAAAACTATACCTACAGGGGATTGTACAAAATTAATCTCATCTGAATCAAGTTCATTTTCAAACTGTACCTGGGGATAAACTTGATCCGAATCACAAAATGCAAACTTTGTGCCGTCATAACAGAGGTGGTTCGACTATGTGGGCAACTACCTAGCATAATCTATTTTAATTTTTTTTATCACGACACATTTTAGCTGTATCTGTCACAAATTTCAACTGTGTGTCGCAGTGCCTTCATCCTTATATTTTTACGTACAAATGTAACAAAAGAAAAGAGTGAAGTCAGCAAGCTTTGTAAATTTTAACAAAATAATTTACTTCCCTAGAAAACAAGATAAAAATATGAAATAGGACTTACGGTTTGTGAATATAATCCAAATATTAATCCTAGATTTGAAAAATATAAGTCCTATCACTAAACAGTTCTAATTGAATCCAGGTTCGAATCTCGATGACGTTCCAATATGGAGGCGATGACGTCAGATAAGGTAGTTGTGCTGGTGGCAACAGATCCTCGATTGAATCACAGTTTATAATGTTTCCGTTTAGAATTCCCGAATAAATTTCCACTGAATTTCTTTGTCCCAGAACTTTTTATAAAAAAAGTACACTTGTTTAGTTTTCTAGAAAATGAATTATTAAATCCCCAAAACAGATGAACTTCAAAAACAATCTGACAACAATAGAAACACCTTGTACCCTCGAGGTGTAAAGATACGACTGAATAAATATAATAAAAATTGGCTGTTTTAAACCTCGATTTTAGGTCACATGGTAGCTCACGTGACAGGTAACGTGACCGTTAATTTGAACAGCGCAATTTTAAAAAAATGCCATTTGTCACGTATGCAAGAATAGCCCTATCTAAGAATCAAATTCTCACACTGGAAATAAAAAAAAAGAAAGTCTGTTACAATTCAGCTAACACGTGGGCCGAAAATGACCTTGATAATAACCAATCGAATTCACCCGATGTTTACAAGATCTACGAACCATGAGCTAAAAATAGTGCTTAAGCAACGGTTACAATCTAATCGGGTCAAGCCAGTTTTCCGAAAAGAGACTCAAATCCAATGAAAATTATCATTGCAATAAAATATAATGAAACAAAAATAAAATAAAAAGAATTTACAAGTAACACACAAGCAATTTAACTACATATTCGTA
>JAECUM010042519.1:0-37698 GCA_016617855.1 Megalonaias nervosa
CAAGTTACACGTCTGCTCAGGAAAGAAACGATGTCACATTTGTCGCCAAATTGTGGACTTGGAACACCAATGCTACATTCAAAAATACCATTCCAAACATGAAGAGGAAGAAGAAGATGACCAGAAGAAAGGCAATTTCATCTTTTTCAATTTCGAATGCATACAAGAGACTGGCATTCACATTCCTAATTTCTGCGTGGTTCACCGAGCGTACGAGAAGTGCATCCAAGAGCCTATCTTTACTCATTACCCTCATTGTAGCGAGATTCCTGGAGAACGTGAAAAAATCTTTCGGGGACCAAACACGCTGACCGATTTCGCTCAATGGATCTTAAACCGCATCGACGAGACATGGAGCCAAGAGGATATCGAACATTACGGAGATTGTCATAACCATGCCACGGTAATGGCTCACAATTTCTCGGGATATGATGGACAGTTTCTTTTGAGATACTATACGGAACAAGGCACCGAACGTCCTAAAGTGACTTTGAACGGAGCTAAAGTCATCTCCATACAATTGGGCCAAGTGCAGTTTAACGATTCAATGACTTACTTAGCCATGCCTTTGAGACGCATGCCTAAAACGTTTGGAATGACAGAAATGACCAAAGGCTATTTTCCTCACTTTTTCAATACCGAAGCTAATCAACAAGCCGTTCTACCCCATTTGCCTGAGGCTCATTACTACGACCCCGACAACATGCGTACCGAACAACGAGAAACTTTCTGCGCTTGGTACCAGACTCACGCCTCGGACACTTTCGACTTTCAGCAAGAAATGTTAAAATATTGTCGTTCAGACGTGGACATTTTACGGCGTTGCTGTGGAAAATTTCGAGAACTGTTCATGGAGCACGGAGGGATCGATCATTTGAAAGAAGCTTGCACCATTGCCAAAGAGTGTTCCTTAGTGTACCGTCAACGATTCATGCCCGGAAACACCCTGGCTGGCTTCAGTCCTCAAACGACGAACTTGGTCAAACGTCAATGCTCGGTCAAAACCCAACGTTGGCTACAATACTTGTGCAACAAGGAAGACAAATGGATCCAACACGCTCGCAATGGAGGAGGCGAAAAGACCATTGGAAGGTATTCGGTGGATGGCTGGGACTTAGAAAACCCCCGGATCTTGTACGAGTTTAACGGATGCTTATTTCACGGATGTCCGAACGGTTACCCTCAACGTGACATTAAATATCAGTTTTTACAACGTACCATGGAAGACTTGTACCAGGTCACTTGTCAGCGACGATTGAAGTTACAAGAGCAAGGATGCCAAGTGGTAGAAATGTGGGAACACGAATACGAGCAGCGATTGAAAACCGATCCCGAGTTTAAGCGCATCGTGGAAAGTTACAAGCTGGTGGACCCCCTGATTCCGCGGGACAGCTTGTACGGAGGACGGACGAATGCCACCTATTTGCTGTACCAAGGAGAAAGGAGATGAAATCAAATACTTGGACGTGTGTTCACTGTATCCTTACATGTGCAAATATTGTCACTTTCCCGCAGGGCACCCGCAATTGCTGACGGAACACATCGACGTGGACAACATTCGACAATACGAAGGATTGATCAAGTACAAAGTCTTGCCTCCCACGAACTTGTACCATACCGTTTTACCACATCATTGTGAAGGAAAACTGATGTTTCCCTTGTGTCGTACTTGTGCCGAAACGTGCAACGAAGACCGACCTTGTCAGCACAGCCAGGAAGAACGCGCCTTGACGTGAACGTTGGTCAGCGTGGAATTGTTCAAAGCTCTGGACCTGGGATACCAACTGTTAGAAGTGTACGAAATTTACCACTTTCTCAAGACAGAAAAATACCACAAAAGCGACGAGACTCAAAAAGGCATTTTCGCAGACTACGTGAATGCCATTTTGAAACTGAAACAAGAAGCCATCGGCTATCCTTCCTGGTGCCACACATCCGAAGGCCAAAAGAAATTCAAAGAGAAATACTGGGAGCAGGAAGGCATCACTTTAGACTACATCGAGAAAACCGAAGGGAGGCGATCGTTTGCCAAAGGGATGTTAAATTGCTTGTGGGGAAAAATGGCACAACGACCGTGTTTACCCAAGACGCAGTATTTGTCCGAACATTCCCGCTACTTCCAGATGATTCACGACAAAACTAAATATATGAAACACGTGGACGTCCTTCGTGACGACTTGATCTTAGTCAGTTACGTAGAAGAACTGGACTTTGTAGAAGCCGACGAATTTGGAAATGTCATCATTGCGGCTTACCTGACAGCCCACGCTCGTTTAAAACTGTACGAAGCTTTAGAACTGTTAGGAGATCATGTGCTGTATTTTGACACGGACAGTTGCATCTACATCGATTGTCTGGGTCAACAACATCCTGACATCGAAGGAGACCGTTTAGGAGCCTGGACGGACGAGCATCCCGACGACAAGATTCTAAGTTTTGCAAGTGGCGGTCCCAAAAATTACGGCTACGAATACCGAGACCCACAAGGAGAAGTGCACACCGAGTGTAAATTGAAAGGATTGACTCTCAATTATCGCACCAGTTGAGTGGTGAACTTTGGCGTCTTGAAAGAAGCCTTGCAGTCTGGAGAGGATGGAAATTTTAATGTGACTACCCACGAACCGCACAAGATTGTACGTTTACCGACACACCAAATCGTCAGCCGGCCCTTATAAAAGGTCTATCAAATCGTGTACCAGAAGCTAGTACGGCTTCCCAATCACTTATCTTTACCGTACGGTCACGCTGGTGTAACAAATGGTTCCAAGACGATAGTCACTAACATGAAGGATGACTTCGACACAGCAAGAATAGAGTGAGAAACCCACAGAGAACTCCAAGTTAAAACCATACCATTTTCCTATTTTCTTGCCTGACTATTGCAGTTGTGCCAGTCGATTGGAAACGTTTCAAAAACGGAACACGGATAGGGAAGGACTACCTACTGCGAATGTTTTAGCTAGAACAGGATTTGTCTACTTAGGACCTGAGACTGGATTGGGATACGAAGTGCAGTGTTTCAGTTGTGGTCTGAGGTTGCATATGGATCGATGTATCTATAAAGATGAAGGTATTCTGGAATATACTCGATGGGCTCCACACTGTCCTTACCTTTCTATGGCATTTCCACCCATCGCACTACGGTTTAGGTATGACGGTACCTTAGAGAAGGTAGTACCGTTGTCAAAGAAGAAAAAAAGGAAGACTTCCGAAACTAGTCATAAAAACGAAACGATGTACAAGCTACGACCAGTATAAAAAGGGACAACGTCCAAGACCGATAGTTTATTGTCACTACCAACACCAAGCGAGAAAGATGAATCGTTTCACACAGCATGTATCAAGCGTAAGACTCAAGTCCAACGAGAAACTCGAGTACGATGCTGTGCCTTGCGATTGCAGGGATGCCGTACGCTGTGACCTTAGAGATTCAGTACCACATCATCATGGGAACTTTGCAATAACTACTTTACTACTATACCTACCATGGAGAGTGATGCTGTGCGTGTCAAACCTGATGGATGCGAAAGCGATGCCACTCGTTATCGTACACCTTTTCACTTTACTGGTTTTCATGGCAGATGTCGTCATTATGAAACCATTCGGCTACCACGCTATTGATGTCATGCAAAACTGAGCACACTCCTGCATATTTCACCGTACCCTCATCGAAATGAAGCTGTGAAAGACGAATATTCGTTCCCAGTGCGATTGCCTGAATACTGTGACTTTGAAAGTCGATTCCAAACCTTCCGAGGAAAATGGCCAAAATATCTGGGAGGACCTACCCCCGAAGAATTAGCCCGAGCCGAATTTATCTACTTGGGTGAAGGGGATAAAGTAAAGTTGCTTTAGTTGCGGTGTGTCACTTCACGAGTGGGAAAAGAAAGATTCCGCTTACTTGGAACATGCTCGATGGTCTCCGGATTGTCACTACCTACCTTTAGTGGGACCTCGTCACTGAAGTTTCATACCTTGTTGTTTAAGAAACCAGCTTGGCTAGGAGTCAAACGTTGGACAACACCTAGACAAGTATTTAAACCCCATTTAAAAAATTATATGTAACTATTACCAAACGAATTGCAAGAGAAGATCTACAAGGAAATTTGGCAGGAACTTGCCAGAGCAAAATCTCAATGGGTGACTGTAGAACTTTTGTGTCGAGAACTTCACAAGAGAAAGGTGACAAAAGTCAACAAACAAGTCAGATTTCTCTGGATCAAGACTTTGTTCATCCTAATATTCTACTTTAGACAACCGTTTACATCAGAATATTTTATTACCATTCTTGGCCGTTACCCTGAATAGCAGTGGCCAGAAATTACTCACTACGTTCGTCACTTTCGCTATAGGAGAAGTGTTTGACTGACACATGGTTATGGATATTTTACAAGAGAACATTCGTGGTTTGCCTGTGGAGTTGACAGAACGCATTTACCGAGAGTTAGTCAAAATGTAAGTGAAACGCAAAGAACAATTGCATTCGTTACGTCACCGATGTTTAAACCACTGGTACCTGAATGCTATAAGAGGACTGATTCTGATGAAAGTGTTCCAGAGGTCAGACATTGATCAACTACCCGAGGGCGAGAAGGATTGGTTTGTTACTGATTCTCTTTACTACAAGGTAAACTTACTGCAACGAATTCCAAAAGAAGAGTTACAGGGTCACCAAAATCTTTTACACAATGTAAACTTAGTTCAAGAGGAAACTTCTGAACGGTGTGTGATGGGCAAGTTAGTGACTAAATATTTTGGATACGTCGACGGAATACGACCACTTCTGTGCAGAAAGTACATTTATTGCCTCCGACAGAAAGAGGGTATAAAAACAGACAACCATGCTACGACCTTCATCAATCGTGATACAACAGATTCCGTGGAAGGAAATCAATGACAATATTCAGACAGTGGAGGATTACCATTGTATTTTACAAGGACTGTGTCCATTGAATTGGGGTCGACGTGTAGTGTGTGTCTTAGTGACTTGCTTTCTGGGATTTAGTTTACCGGCCGATTCCTTGTGGTCTCTTCACGAACAGTACATACCACTCACAAAGGCTTGAAAGTGGTTCCTTTAAATATACACGAGAGACTCATTCTGTTCAAAGCTTTGCGCTTTCATCTCGATACTTCTCGACCTCTACAGGAAAGAAAGATTCGTCAACTTTTAGGTACTGAAGATGTGTACGATGATGTGTGTGTAGCTTGTGACTTATACCCTCACTGGAAAGATGTACGTGACTGGAAACGTTGGGGTTTCGAGGCTTGGACAAAAGAAATGGCACACTATGCCCAAGATTTGTCATCCTAAAAAATTAAAAAGTTCAGTGAAAAAAGTAACTTTTAAACCTGTGTTAGTGTCAGTACCAGAAGAAGAACAAACCGTCACCGAGGAAAACCACTCTCTTCAGGACAGGACTGTCATTGACATCCCCGAAAGGTCATTCCGGGATAACCCCTGTGTGACTATACCCAATATAGACTCTAAGAACATTACACACTGTCCCTAGGACACCACCTCTTCGTACCAAAAATGTTGTACAGAGACTTGTTTATATCCACTATGATCTTTTTGATGTGTCTTTTATTCATGTACTTAGCCATTTGGCTTTTATGTATTTATGTCTTTCGTGTTGTTCACAATTAAAGATGACAAAAAACGTGTCCTCCAAAAGTATAAAAACTCTTGTCTTGTTTGTCTTCGTGTCAAAAGTGATATTCCTGACAGTATTACTATGGCTACCTCTACTGTCTCTGCTCCCTCTTGCTCCACTTTCAAAGTCATCGACGAACACTTAGATCGTGCAAGTTGGGAGGCCTTGAATCTTCGCCATCCCTTTAACATGCTCATTACTGGACCTAGCGGGTCAGGCAAAACCGAATTTGTCAAACGTTTAATTGAACATAAACATCATTTGATTGATCGTCCACCTCAATGAATCGTGTGGTGTTACAAAGAGTGGCAATCGGCGTACAGCCTTCTGCGAGAAAGTCAAGGCGATTCCATCGTCTTTGTGGAAGGCATTCCTGGCGAAGACGACGGGATCGTGTCTGACCCTAGTCAAACCCATTTGGTTATTTTTGACGACACGTTAGGAGAAGACGAAGAAGAAATTAAACTCTGGTTTAGGCACAAAGGGCATCATCGTAATGCCATTGTCATTTACATTACCCAAAATTTTTGGTTCAACAAAGTAAAGCTGATCGCACCGTCAGTCTCAATAAAAACCCTAGAGATAAATCGCAAGTGGAAGTCTTAGCCAAACAGTTAGGTACGCTTTGGCTGACTCATGCGTACGGCAATGCCACTCAAACCCTACACGCCTATTTACTCGTGGATTTAAAACCCACCACTCCCGATTATTTGCGATTTCGTACCCATCTGTTTCACCACTGGTGCCAAGACGGAGGGCCTGTCGTGTACACGTCCCCTTCGTCGACTTAACAACAACCACAACAACCAAAAACTATCTATAAAAGCTTCGGTCACTTGGGGTCAACATGATGTCCCTTCAGCCTCATCTTCCCATCAAATTGATTCGTGCTTTGTACGGTATCAGTCGCGAAAAAAAAAAAATCCACAAAGACGTGCTCGTGTCTTAGAAGCTAGTCTTAAAGAAGTCTTACGATGGTTTACGGTGACACCACGTCAATTACTGCAAGGTATCATTCACATTCCACATCGAACCAAACGTTTTTTTTTTTGAGAGAGAAACAAAGTAGCCTTGACGCAGTTGGCCGATCCTTGCATCGACACTCAAATCAAAAAGCAAATCATTTTGAAACCTGGAGGTAGCGGTTCTCTAGGAGGTGTCATCATTCGCTCCCTCTTAAAATGGGATTCTAATGCTCTCAAAGTCGTCCCCAAGAAAAAAGCCACGCCCAAACGTACCCAGAAGAAAAAGAAAAAGAGTAACGGTGTCAAGACCAGGTCACAGCCACAAATAGAAGGAAAATAAAAGCCCACAGAAAACAGCTTCTACCCGCAAGAGAGTTACTGCCGCCAGGACGCAACCTTACATTCACAAACCACGATCTGCCACAACAAAGGTGACCGCGTCTCCAGTAGCCTCAACATCTTCCACTTCTCCGTTGCTGGTGATGCCTGCCAAACCCGATCTGACACGCGTCTTTCCTAATTTGATGAAACATTGGAAACCCGTGTCTCTAAAAACGTCTCCTCCAGCGGTGACACCCTCTTCCTCTTTAGCGGCAGTGGCCCTGCTCACAAAGTACCTGCCCCCAAAATTAAAGTCCAAGAGAAATCAGGCATGTTAAAGAGTTTACTGGATTTGTCCAAGCAAGAACTGTCCCGACTGAGTCCGTTGCGAACCCCTCTACGACGCGTGATGCCTGCCATGAAAATGATACGACGAGCGGACAATCAGTGGCGACGCATTCCAGTATAAAAAAGACCCGAGGCAAAAGATAGGGATCAGTGTTCTTTTGCTCCCGAACGCCCAAAGATGTCACCTCAAAGACGTGCACACCGTCACCATCGTCGTTCTTCTGTCCAAAAAGGAAAAGAAAAAGGAAAACGACAGTCACGTCCTCCGAAAAAACTCTTCGCCAAACGTCGACGTCACCCCCAGAAAAGACACACTCGTCCAAAGAAAAGAAGAAGTAACCAAACAGGTGGAATGTTTGACAGAGTGTGGACAAATGAGATACTCAATCTAGCTAAATACGGTCTAAAAAAAAAAAAAATAAGACAAAATTACGCATGTGAAGCCATGGGCTTTAGTGTATGTGGTGCACCAAAAGATGTCTCCTCATAGTCGTTCTCCTGTCCAGAAAGGAAAAAGAAAAGGATAGTTTCATCGTCCGAAAAAAAAAAAACGCTTAGCCAAATACAGACGTCACCCCCAGAAAAGACACACTCGTCCGAAGAAAAAGAGGAGTTACCAAAGAGGAGGATTCTTTGGCGATTCTGGAAAACAAATTGTTACCTTTATGACGAAGCGATAGTCCCAAAAAAGGATAAAAGGCTGTGTGCCAAGTCATCGACGTTAGTTTATTTTTTGGTGTGTTCCGCGGAACCAACAAACAAAGATGTCAGCTAAAAGAAGTGGACACCACTCTCTAGCTAAACAAGGAAAGAAAAGGAATGGACTACCTCCTCGTTTACCCAAAAATTGGGACATGTTTTCCGTCCTGTCCAAAGCCCCTCCACCCATGCGAAAACAAATGATTCAAACTGCCTCCAAAAACGTCGTCGATACCGTGTGCGTTTTTTGTCTGAATATCTTGAAAGGAACGATACCTTTGACCCCACATCAGAAAAAAATGCTTAGCCAAACATCAACACGTTCTTCGCCAAATGGTCCAAAAGAAAATGCACATTCGTCAAAAGAAAAAGTTGTTGGTACAACGCGGAGGATTTGTGCACCTGTTGTTAGCACCCTTGTTGAAAGCCACATTGGTCCCCATGATTACAGGACTCATGGCGGGAGCTGCTTCACAAGGGATAGGTCAAAGATAAAAAAAAGGATCAAGAAGATAAAAGGGGCCTCTGTAGCCAAGAGATCTCAGGCGTGACCTTTGGAATCCGATGGAAGGTCGAAAACTAACTGTAGTACCATACAAACGGTGGATGGAATACCATCGTTGGCAAGAACAATGGACCCCACATTTATCTCCCAATCCTCATTTGACCGAAATGTCCCAGTTACAACACGAATTGCAATCATTGATGGATCGTAGCAATTTGTCAGAAACCGAAAAATCGCAAAGGTACGGTCAGTTGTTACAACGACTGCAACTCTTTCACAAGAAAGCTTAAGACGAAACAGCTCTGCCCACTCTGAAAGATTTTAAGGCCTTAATGAAAAGTTCACCAATACCACCACCCCCAGCGGTCAAGACAGATGCAACCCCACGGATGCCTGAGGAAGAAGAGGCACGAGAAGTCTTTCAAACACCGTCAGCAGCTCCCATCCCTAGTAAGATTGCAGCGTCCTTGTTGACTCCTTCCACTACACCCCAACGAGAAGAACTTAAAGCTTGGGTTAAAAAGATGATGTCCACTCCACCTTCGACAAGACTCAAAAAGAAAG
This sequence comes from Megalonaias nervosa, assembly GCA_016617855.1. NCBI lineage: Eukaryota > Metazoa > Mollusca > Bivalvia > Unionida > Unionidae > Megalonaias > Megalonaias nervosa. The sequence continues at coordinate 9,060 of JAECUM010042519.1, forward strand.
AAGGGAAACCAGAAGTGAAAAAAGAAAAGAAGACCAAAGCTATTCCATTACCACCACCACCACAGTCACTACCACCAAAGCTACTTTCGACTTCTACTCCTGTGGCACATCGGACACGTAAAGCCGTTTCTGAACCACTTCAGACTACCATCAGCGAGGAGTGGATCACTGATTAAAAAATGGAGAAGATGTTAACCAGCATTTACTACGATCCATCCCATCCTGCAGGTTACGGAGGAGTTCAGAAATTGTATCGTGCTGCCAAAACTCGACTGAAAAGTGTCCGTTTACCACAAGTGCAACGATGGTTACAAGAACAAGCCACGTACACCTTACACAAACCCATTCGACGAAAATTTTCCAGAAGTCGCACCCAAGTAGATTGCATCGATCATCAATGGCAAGCCGATTTAGCCGATGTCTCTCATTTGGCCACCTACAATCATGGTTACAAATATTTGTTTTGTGTCATCGACGTCTTTTCCAAATTTGCTTGGGTCGTGCCATTGACTTCCAAATCGAGCAGAGAGTTAGTCCGAGCCCTCCAACTGGTGATGAAACAATGCGGGTGTCACCCTCTTCGACGGCAAACTGACAAAAGCACCGAATTTCTGAACCAAGCTTTTCAAAAAGAATTGAAGAAACGTGACATTCATTTTTTCACCACCGAGAATCCTGAAAGCAAAGCCATCATCGTGGAACGTTTTCAACGCACCCTGAAAGAACGCATGTGGAAATATTTCACGCATCAACACACTCTCAAGTACATCGATGTCTTGTCACACCTCGTCCAATCGTACAACCAATCTTACCATCGGAGCATTGGACGTTCCCCCCAAGAAGTGACTCCCGACAACGATGTGACCGTCTTCCAAAGCCTGTTTGGTACGTCCCCGACAGTGATTGTCCCCAAGAGAGGTGGAGTGTTGGCAGCAGGAGACTGGGTGCGCATTGGGAAAACCAAAACCACTTTCAACAAAGGTTACTTACCCAACTGGATCACTGAATTGTTTCGTGTCACCGAACGTGTGCGTGGCCGTCATCCTACCATCTATAAATTGGAAGACATGAACGGAGAAGTGTTAAAGGAACGTTTTACTTACCCGAGTTACAACGTGTGACCAAAAAAGAAGACGACGTGTACGAGATAGTAAGCATTCTCGATCGAAGATCCCGAAAAGTGGGAAAACGTCGTGTCAAAGAAGTCAAAGTACATTGCAAAGGATATCCGCCGAGTTTTGACTCTTGGATCGACGCATCGCACATCATCGACTATAAAAAGAAGTGACCATCATGCCCTTCAACACAGTCTCAGCTACCGCAGTTACCACTCCTTTCCCCAGTTCTTCTCTACAAGATCTACAAAAGCAACCCTTGTGGGTGTGGTGTGGATAACGTGTGCCTAGAACGCAAATCGTCTTTTTCTGTCAAAACTCTGTGGTGTATTGTGTCATCGGTGCTGCCATTGCCAATCTGAGTTTGCAACAAGGAGACAAACAATTGTGGACCATTTTACTTAGCAGTTGCATCGGTTACCTTCTTCCCAATTCGTCCCTAAAACACTCTTCTAACGGGAACAACAGTAGCCTTGCGTCCAACGTCAGCAACCCTTCCAACAGTCACCCTTACCATCCTCTTTTAGACACTCCTCTGACGACCAGCGACCACTCGGACACTAGAACTCTGGAATTGTGAATAACCAATTTTACTTAACGTTACCCAGTGACAGTGCCACGGAGGTGTTTCCCAATAACACTCTGTGCTGTTTCACGGCCAGATTACCTCAGGCCATCCAATTGGATTACGAAGCCCATTGGGAAGTGGCTTTAGTGGAAATGATTCACCCTACACAAATCCAAAACATCGTCGAAAATCAAAACACTTTTTCGGTAGAAGTTTATGACGAGCAAGTGCAACAACACTTGGATGAATGCGCCAGTTCAGGTGACTCTATGAAAACACAAGACCCCAAAACTAAACGAACCTCTTATCGGTTGAAAATTTCCCCAGGCTATTATTTTAGTGGTGAACATTTGGTGAACACCATTGCTGACAGGTTCAATGTCGTGTTTGGTAAAGTCTTGGAGAAAACCAGAATAAGTGTCACGATCGAATACCACAGAATAGCTCGTCGCCTACTAATCAAATTTTCAGAGGACAAAGTATTGGGCATTACATTTTGTCCTGAATTGTATGACATTTTGGGTGGAGACCCCAAGATGATCATGATTCGAAACGAAATACCAGCCGTGACCGGTAACTCGGATTTTAGGAAATATTTTTGATTCCCTGTAGAAATGAAACAAGGACTGAATTTGATCTTTGTGTACTCCGATGTGGCGGAGTACAACGTGGTGGGACACACCTCCGTACCGTTACTGCGTGTTATTCCTTTCAAAGTGGATTCTGCCACGGCCGCTGACGAAGAAGGTGGAAACACCTATCACGTTCACCGCGAATTTGTACATCCTCACTATTTAATCGTCAGTAAGTCGTATTTCGACACTGTCAACATTATTATAATAGGAGATCTGGGACAAAATATTCCATTCACCAAACTGAAAGTCACAGTGAAACCCCATTTTCGAAAACGATTACTCTAACCCTTTGCCAGTCATGTATCCTGTGTACCAAGGAGTCGCTCGACAACGAGGACATGCTTTGGGAGATACGCTAAAATCGGCCTTTCGTTCGGTGGCTCCTGTTTTGAAACCGATGGTGACACGGAGATTGCACGCCTTGAAAAATGCCGCTTTGAAGCACGGCAAAGAATTTCTCCAAAATGTCATCATTAACAAACAAAATCCTAAAGAAGCTTTCTTGAGAGCAGGCAAAAATGCCTTGCTTCAAACAGGCAAAGACATTTTGGGCCGACGAGAAACTCCTATAAATGCCGTGGGTGCCACTGAGTCAGACATTCCTGCTTCCCTTACGCCACAGCAAGGACAAGGCAGAAAGAGACAACGAAAACACCCCTTCAGAGGACTTCATACCCTCAGAGCTAGAAAGACTAAGAAAAGAAGAACTACACGAGACTTAGACGTTTTTAATTATTAAAAAATCACAGAAAAAAATGATGCACCGAGAGTCATGCGCTTGTTCCAAGTCGGAACTGGATCTGTGTGCCATGCTACCCACCATGATGACGATGCAAGAATCCCAATGGGTCGAATTTCATCCCGTCTCCTCTCTGACGGATTCATCTGCCATCGAGTTTGAAATCAAAGGACAGCCCGAAGATTACATCGATCTGAATAGCAGTTACTTGTATCTGAAACTCAAAGTGATCAAATCGGTCAACACCAATCCGGGAGCCGATGCTAGAGTAGCTCCCGTCAACAATTTCATGCATTCCTTGTTCAGCGAAGTGGATTTGTACTTGAATAACAAACTGCTCAGCAGTAGCATGGATACTTACCCTTACCGAGCGTACCTGGAAAATCTCTTGACGTACGCAAAAGAGGCCAAGAACACTCATCTGGATGCTTGCATGGTTTGGAAACCTGACACCACAGGCGAGAACAAATTTAGTGACACAGACCTGACAGCAGAAGACAATCCTCACAATGTGGGGTCTAACGACCGTCGAAAGAAAATCCTACAAGGACGCAGTTTAGAACTGCTTGATCGTTTGCATTTGGACATGTGGTTGCAAAACAAGTATTTGCAACACGGAGTGGTTATTTGCCTGAGATTGAATCGTGGCAGTACCGCTTTCAATTTGACGGCTCATGCCAACCAGTACAAAACCATTATCCAAGAAGGCAGTCTTTACGTGCGTCGCGTATAAGTGTTACCTAAAGCGGGAAACGACATCAGTCACACATTGAGCAGAACAACCGCCAAGTATCCGATACGACGCGTAGAAGTGAAAACTTTCACCAATGCTGCTGGACTCCGATCGAAGATCGAAGATCATCTGTTCCAAGGACAGTTACCCAAACGTTTAATCGTTGGTATCGTCAGCAATGCAGCCCTCAACGGAGCTCACGATCAAAGTCCTTTCCAGTTTAAGCATTACAGAGTGTCCAAGATCGAAGTGAGTCGCGATGGCAAGACCTTGCATACCAGACCCTTCGAATCTAACTTTATCCAGAAGAATTACTTGAGATCGTACTTGTCCCTGTACGAAGCTACTGGACAGCTAAGGAGCAACACGAGTCACGGCATTTCGTACGAAGATTATGAAGGAGGTTACACTTTGTGGACCTTTGATTTCACTCCAGACCAAGGCAGCGACGAGGGACATAAAATCCGGTTAAGTGCGTGTGGAACTTCAGTTTGCAGAAACTCTCCCCAACACAGTGAACGTCATCTTGTATGCCGAATTCGATAATACCATAGAAATCAACAGTTTGAGAGAAGTCATTCTAGACTATTAGAAACTATGGAAGACTCTTATCCCTGTTTGAAAGGTGGAGAATCTATGGACATGGAATGGGAGGATACCTTGAAAGTTGAACCCGAAGACAAAGACGAAGAGGGCGAGGTAGTGGTCATGTCCAGATGGCCAGAACAAGAACAACATTTAGTGTCCTGTTTTGCCAAACACCTGTCGTATACAATTACGGAATTGGCCAAGAAAGATTGCTATGGATGTCAAAACGATCATCCCAGTCAAATTCAACACGATAAATGTCTGATGATGAACCAAGAAGAAATATTGGACGAGTATCTGGACGACGCTTGGAGTCTCATCTCGGGAGAAGCAGTGTTTAATGAGTAGTATAAAGGCTTGAGTGACCATTCCTGTCCTCCATTGACTTGTCAAAAATAGTTATTGTTAATTGTTACTGGTTAGTTGTTAGTTGAATAAAAATGTTGTGTTTTGAAAATATGTGTCTGTCGTTTGTTTTCAAAAAAGACTGTGAATATATGCTCTTTGACTTCTCTCTATCCCTCACCATGACATTCGCTATGATAACGTCTCGACCCAACCAAAACCCTAGTAGGGATGTTTTATATCGCGTCCACGTTTAAACAATATAAAGCGGGCCAGTCTTCAGTCTGGCCATCCATGGTTGACTCGTTTACCTATGAACATGCCTTCCAGACTATCCAAGCTGAACGAAGCTTACGTCAGTTTACATCGTGTCAGGCTAAACCTGATACCAAAACCTGAAGAGATAGAGAATGTCAGGATGTTAGCAATAGCCCAAGACCTAGTAGAAGAGGTTTTCAGAGAGGAAATCAAAAAATAACAAGAAGAATGGACAGAGAAGTACAGACTTCAGAACCAGAGAGAACAGCAGAAGCAGGCGGTATCGTATAGGAAAGCCTGCCGCTAGACGAGGATGCAATCTTAGACGATAAAAGATTGCCATCACTTCTCGTCAACAAAAACAGCCCTTTTCAGGACTACCCCAACACTCTAGAAAAGAGATACTAATTCAATTGCCAAAAACAAATAATATGTGTTTGTATGTTTTAAAAAAATAGAAGTGTGTCTATAAGCACTTCGTTTCTCTATCTTGTCTAATAGTTTAGGTCTGTGTTTGTAAATAAAATAAGTCAACGTGAGTGTTTCTTTTAGGTATGCGCGCTTGATGTGATGGCAAGTTTTGGTGTCAGGGAATGTTTTCCTTCACGTCCGTGCTCCAGGGATATAAAGCCAAGCCCTAGTCAGTCTGGCTACCTATCTTTGACCTGTTAACTTGGAAGAAGATGAGTAACAGAATAGCCAAATTGTTGGAGCTGCAAATGCACCTGGAGTATGCCAGGTGCCTCCTGAATGAACTGGCTATGGAGGCCATTGCAGAAGCAGCCCAATTGGAAGAAGAGGAGGAAAATAAGAAGAAAGAAGAGGAGAAGGAAAGGAAGCGAGGGATCCTGCATCATCTCATACTGAGACCTCTTTGGGAGGTCAAGCCTGAGGTGAGGACATCAACGTCTGCACAGCCACCTCTTCCACAACAAAGACAGCCACAGCCTCTGCCACCAGTACCAAGAGTCGCTGTCCCCCAGAGAGAAAACTGGGAGGAGGAGGCATTGTAGGAATTGGAAAGACAGAGGCAAGAATGGGAGCCTCGGCGTCAGCAACATCATCCCAGGTGTGGAATAGAAGGAGGGAACAAGTGTTCACTATCCCTCAAACTGAGGAGTGGGATAGTGATGCCAATCAACCTCCCTCTGCGCTCCCAACCACACGCATAAATTGGGAGCAGGACTGGAGCAGACGATGCGTGTGTAGGGCTAAACCTGGTAGGTGCCAACATTAAGAGGCGTATTTGGAGTTCAAAAAAACAACCCTTCTCAGGGCTAACCAGATCTCTAGAAAAGAGACACTATTCAAGTTGCCAATTTGTGTGAATGTAGAGTAGTGTGACTATAAACACTATCTCCTTTACTGATATGTGTGTATGTGTGTGTGTGTGTGTGTGTGTGTGTGTGTGTGTGTGTGTGTGTGTGTGTGTCTTTGCGTTCGCGTTCGTTTGTGTCGATAGTAGGTATGGTGTGTGTTATGCTTTCGCGTACGTTTGTGTCGATAGTATATAATGTGTATGTATGCGCTCGCGTACGTTTATGTGGATAATATATAATGTGTTTGTAGGCGTTCGCGTCCGTTTGTGTGAATAGTAGGTATTGTGTGTATTTTCCTTTTCTTCCCGTTTGTGTGGATAGTATATAATATGTGAAGTGAATGTAAGGGATGTTTTCCTTCACGTCCGTGCTTGAGGTATATAAAAGCATAGCGTTCGTCATTCGCGCCATTCTACACAGAGTACAACATGGCAAGTAACTGGGAGAGGATGATCAGATTGCAGGAGATGGTAGACACACTAGCTATAGTGGAAGAGATGCTAGTCCGAATGAAGTTTGGGGCTTATAGTCCCCATAGACTAAGCATGGAAATTAATAATTTAAAGAGAAGTAAGGACATATTAAATGAGATGATTAGAATTGAAAAAGACGTAAAGGAAGATATAGAAGACAAAAGGAGGATGAGGGAGTGGAACGAAAAGATAGAAAAGGAAGAAGAAATTGAAAAACGGAAGAAGGAGGAGATGGAGAAGGAGAAGGAAAAAAAGAGGAGAAGGAGGAAAAGAATAAAAAGAAGACAAAAAGTGTAGAACAGAAAATAAGAAGTTGGTGGAGGAAAAGAAGAACTTAGAAGAAGACAAAGAAGAAATCCAAAGGCCCTTTTCAGGGCCACTCCACTGCCTTTTTGTCCAAATTTTTTAGTTGTTATATAATTTTAAATGTGATAGATTGATGTTTATCAATCTATGCCTGTTATATATGTCTCTGTCTGTACTGTGTTTGTTCCTCCCTAGGGTAGCTGCGCGTATCAAGGTCAGTCACTTGCAACTTTGTTGCAAATGTCCAGTACCGTGACGTCATCCCACCTGTTCCATTCCTATTGTATCTATACTCAATCTTGAGGCTATAATGCCGGGACCCTTTTTTAACATAGAAGTCTACGTGAGGCTACAGTGCCGGACCTGTGCCATTTGAGGCTATAAATCTTGAGGCTATAGTGCCGGGACCTGTTTTTAACATCACGGTCTACGTGAGGCTATGAAGCCCACTATTACTACTGGTGTTCAATCTTCCATGGCTTCTTCTACAGAAAGACTCTTTAGGGATGGGCATACTGAGCGTTATATAAATGTCATACCACATACTGGAACGTATATCAGGCAGAATGGAGTATACCGCAAACAGGTACAATAAGTAAACTCATTATACGTCTCTTACAGTCAAACCACAAACATGAAACTTCAGTCTATCTTGTATTGTACATCCCGCTTAAAGGTATGAAATAAAAATAAATACCAACTCCACACACGGTCTCTTACGAAATAAGTTATGTTTGATCCAGAAGGATTTCTGATTCTCTCTCTTGCTGGCTGCGTCTGATCGTCCGATTATTTTTATCAATCGAGTGTATCGGTTTTCTCTGCATAAACTCGAGCGACCACGATGGCTCGAGATAAACACATTTGATCTTGGTTCGTTATTAATCTCGATGATATTTCTTTTAGCTGTCGGAAGTTGACGCGCCAATAAAACTTTGCGTGAAGGATGTGAGCTGATGGTAATATGAATGGTGGCTTCCCCGTCATCATGTCGAATTCATCACTTGATTGTTGGACGTGCTGAGTTTTGTCCAAGATTTTTGATGAGGGTAATTCCGTATGAGTACTAAATTCGATCCAAGCAGGACGTTTCAACATGTCGTGAATGATGGAAAGTGGCAAAAGATTTTAAAGATTGTTAAACTCCTGTTGGACAAGTAAAGTCAATCGTAAACAAATCTGAAAATGGCGAGGACCAAGCAAACCAGCAGTAGTGGGTGAGGAAATTTTTTTGTGTGCCAGGGTGTGATCTTTTGCATTCACACTTTTTTTCATTTTTCATTTATCTTTCTTTTCATTTTCATTGCTGCTTTTTGTGCCAAAATTTTTTTTTTCTTTTGGTGCAACTGTAATTTTGCATTTTTGTGAAAATTTTTTTCATTTTTGTACTTTGAACAATTTTGGTATGCTGTGTATGTAGTTTGTTACACAGAAATTGCAAATCAGTGTGATTTTGATATGGTTGACCGGCTGGTTAACTAAAAAATTCAGTATTTTGGGAAAGTAAAATCAAATAGTGGTGTGTGACCTGCACTTAGGTGAAAAAGCTGTACTCACTAAAGGCAAAAATGGCGCAAGAACAGATTGGGGCAAGTGAGGTAAAAAGAACAGGAACAAAGTTACAAAATTACTTTTTAACTAAAGTAGATGGAAACAGATTACTTGCATTTCATCCCCCGGGGTGTCAATTAATTGACTTTGAAGACACAGAAAATTGTCCTAGACAATCCGACATCCTGATTACACTCAAGACTCAGGGTGTAAATGTAAATGAAATATATGGACTGCAGAACGGAGGTAGAAACAAGTACATTCCATATCCAAAAGACTACGAAAAGAAAATAATCCAACAAGACAGTATAGAGGTGCAAGGAATTAAAGCGAAACTGGGAGTGACATTTCCGGTGATCAGAGAAGTGGAGGGTAAAAAGACAGACCTGTTTGTTTCCGGCCTCCCACTGGAAATTCATAACAGAGAAGTCATCGACAAGATAGAGAATAAACTGAAGATTCAAGTACTGGATAGCAAAATGGCCACAGTATGGGGATTTAACGACGTTAAATCAGGAGTGAGGATCATAACAGTAAAAAGAGAGGAGGCGAAAAAGCTACCATCGCACTTCTACGTGATGGGCTTCCTGGTTAAGACGTGGTATAGGGGATGCGAATACGACCGAGCATGTCCAAGATGCAAACAAATAGGGCATGGACCAAGAGATTGCAAAAATCAGCCTGCGCCGCAGACATATGCAAATATGGTGAACAACCAGAACGTAAACCTGAGTGAAGCGGAAAATAATGAGTTCCAGGCGACAATAAACAAACTCTTAGAACAGGTGAGGAAAGAGAATGAGGCTCAAAACACAAGCAAGAAAACTGAAACGGAAAAGACAAAAGACACACAAGAAGTAGCTGCACAGGAAGAAAGTAACAAAGACCCAGGAAAAGAGGCATCAGAGAGTGGGATAACAGAACAAAAAACGGTAGATGAGACAGAGCTCCCGAGTGAGGTGAGAGAGTGGGGAAACTGTCAGAGTCCCAGTAGTACGGGTATGACAAATACAAACGTTAAAGAGCTACTTAAACAGAACAAATACTACATATTATCGGAAGAGGAAGAGGAAAAAGAGGAGGAAGAATCCCATCAAATGGGATCCCTAGAAATAGGAATGATCCAGGATTTAATAGGGATCAAGCCGCTAACATCGACGCCAGTACCCAAGGAAAGAACAAGGAAAAGGAAGATAGCAAAGTCGATATCAATACCAAGCAGCAGTAGTGAAATAACGCCACCAGACGAGATACAGTCGGAAGAAAGAAGGGAAAAAAAGAAAGGAAAGAAGAAGAAAGAAAGAAAAAACGGAGAAGAGATAGACACATCGGAAAACTCGGACAAAAAAGATGACGGAACGAACGAAGACAAGGACAATGATACCACAAACGAAGACAAGGATAATAACATGGATACAGAAAAGGACACGGACACGGACATGGAAATGAGGAACGACGAAAATGATAGGAACATTGTAAAAGAACATGAGACAGAAATGGTGACATGTAACACTGAACTAACAACAGACAAAGACGATGCATCTAGCATTGATAAATCAGAGGGGGGAACCAACCCCCATGAAAATATATAATCATAAATTAAGTAAATGTAAATATAAATATAAAGTTTCAAATAAACAAATGTAAATGTTTCATTAGTTACAAAACCTTCAAGATGCAAGATGGCCACCTGGGAGAGAAAACAAAAAATGGAGGAACAAAACTTCCATATTGTATCAGTAAATATAAACGGGGTAGATAAAGAAAAACTTGATAAATTGAGTAATCTATATAATACATATGATTTATATTTAATACAGGAAACCCACAACGGTTTCACAAAAGAACTAACAGCTTATGTGGAAGAAAAAATGGATGCAATTGTTTTACTAAGTGATTACACAGGAACTGATGTTAAGGAGGGTGTAGCAATAATAATAAAAAACAAAAACTATATAAATTGGGAAAAAATAGAAGAAAAAGTGGACTAGAAGGGAGAATGTTACATGTAAAAATAAACGGCTTTAATATAATAAATGTATACTTCCCAGCAAATAAATATAAAAAACAGATCTTATTGAAAAAAATAGATAAATATGTCAGTGAATTCTCGATGGAAGAAACAGTAATAGGAGGAGATTTTAACTGGGTAAGGGACAATATTGATAGGATAGGAGATCTGACGTCTAATGACATAATTTTTAGAAAAACTATGATAGAATTTTTAAACAAACATAATCTCGAGGATATATATAGGAACCTAAATTTACTTAGAACTGAATACACTTATGAATATAAAACTGGTTTAGCAAGCAGATTGGACAAATTTTATGGGAATTTTTTTAATAAAGAACTGTATATAGATGCAAAAATTATAGATTATAAAATTTCAGATCATAAATTAATAGATGTAAAGATTAGAACAAAAAATAGAATTAGATGGGGAAAGGGAACGTGGAAGATAAATAATAAACTTTTAGAAAATGAAGATTTCATAAAGGAAGTAAAATTTCAAATAAATAAGATGTTTTTAATAGAAGAAATAGATATTTTAAATCAATGGGATAAGTTTAAAAGGAAAATTAAAAATATAGCAATAAATTTTAGTACAAGAATAAGTGAAATGAGGAGAAAAGAAAAAGAAGAGATTTTGATACAGCTAAAAAAAAACAAAAGAAAAGGGAAAGCAAGGTATGCTTTATGATAAATTAAAAGAAATAAGGGATCAGGAAAATAAGGGTGCAGAAATCAGGGCGGGAAAATTTTCAGTTTTATATACGAAAGCAAGGGGTCTATATAAAAGGGAAGAGTTTAGGAAAGGAGAGGAAAAAAATTTAACCAGCTTAACTGATGAGAAAGGAGGAATTTTAAGTAAAAAAGACGAAATTTTGGAAAAATTTAACTCATTCTATAGTAATTTATACAAAACTCAGAATATTAAAGGGGAGATAATAACAGAATATCTAAAAGATATTAAATGTGAAAAAATTACATCAGTACATAAAGACTTATATGATGATTTTATTGTGACAGAAGAGATTGTTAAAACTATTAACTCCCTAGCCAAAGGGAAGTCACCAGGGAGAGATGGACTCACGGGGAATTTTACAAAAAATTCCAACGTGAGTTAGCGCCAGTCTTGGAATCCTTGTATAATAATATACTGTTAAGAAATGAAAAAATGACAGATACAATGAGGGAAGGGCTAATTATACTAATATACAAGCGGAAGGGAGATAGGAAGGATTTAAAAAATTGGAGGCCCATCTCCCTCCTTAATAATGACTATAAAATTTTGAGCAAATTATTAGCCAATAGGATAAAGAAATGTATGAATAAAATAATAAACAAAAATCAAACTTGCGGGGCAATTGGGAATGATATACAGAATAATATTTTAAACATCAAAACGATAATTGAATTTATAAAAGAATCAGGTCAGAGGGGCGCTATGGTGCTTCTCGACCAAGAAAAAGCCTTCGACAGAATTGAACACAACTATGTGCAACAAGTGCTCGAAAAATTTGGTTTCGGAGAAAATTTCCGTAAATGGACTGAAATCCTGTACAGAGATATAAATGCCAGAGTACAGGTTAATGGTGGTATCACGACAAAATTTGAAATACAGAGATCAGTCAGACAAGGCTCTCCTTTATCAATGCTATTATACGTAATAGCGATTGAAATACTAAGTATAAAAATAAGAACCAATAAACAAATAGAAGGAATTAAGATCCCAAATTTGAAAGAAGATTTGAAAATGCTCCAACATGCAGATGACTGTACAAACTTCATAAGCGACCCAAATTCCTTTAAACACTTAGAAAAGGAATACGAAAATTTTGGTAAAGCCTCAGGGTCCAAAATTAACCATGAAAAAACTGAAATTCTAAAAATAGGAAACTGGAGGGGGAACCATCCTGGGCTCCCACCCCGCTTAATAAAAGAAAGGGTCAAAGCCTTAGGAATTTTCTTTGGCAAAAATGAAGAGATAGAAAACTTAAAAAATTTAAAAAAGAAAGTAGATAAAAATATTGAGACCTGGGCACAGACGCCACTGTGTATAATGGAGCGATCACAAGTTGCAAAAACTTACTTTTATTCAAATATAAACTATGTTTTAAAATCACTAGATTTACATCAGAAAATACTTAATAAAATAGATAAGGAAATAATCAATTATATATGGAATTTTAAACTACATTATATAGATAAAGAAACCCTATATCGGGAAAGTAAAAGGGGAGGTTTAGGGCTACCCAACCTAAAGTGGTCACAAGAAGCAAACATTATAAATAGATTTTTAAAACTTAAAGCTTCCCCGGATATGCCGTGGGAAGCAATATACATATACTGGTTTGGCTTCATCAACAGAAATAGAAGAGATATATTTATGAATAATACCTTGACAAAAAAATTTTTCACAAGTAAAAAATTTAAATATATAAAGGATTTAATTTTTAAATTTAGGGATAAAAAAGAAATCTGGGAGGGGGAAGGGAATAAAAATACTTACAAATTAATAAGAGAACATTACACAAAAAATCAAAGATGTAAGGTGGAAAGTGAAAACTGGGGAGTTGAATGGAACACCACATGGCAAAATTGGGCCAATATAAAATCATTAAAAATGCATAGCATAATATTTAAATACTTACATGATGTATGGCTCACGGGTGAAACAGCAAAAAGGAAAGGGATGATCCAAATAATACCAAAGTGCCCGCTATGTAAAGCATATAGCTTTACAAAAGTGCACGTAATGCTAGAATGCAAGACAAACAAACAGACAAGGGACAGGGTCATTGCTCTAATACAAAAAATAAAAACAATTAAATATCAACGTAACAGAATTTTATATTTGGATGCGAAACTGGACCAGAAAACTTTCTTTGAAACAACAAATTTTATAGTGGAAACAATGCGAAAATGTGGTCAAGTCATTACGATACGTAAATGACCAATTTTCTTTAAAATATTTCCTTTAGAAGATAGTTTAGAAATGCTTATTTTCCCTTTCTAGTCACTCACACATTAACCAACAAAATAAAGGAACTGGAATCCTGTACTAACAAAATAAATTTCTTTTATTTCTAATTCAAAATGGGGACAGGGTATCTACACATGGACGAAGTAGGAGACAGAAACGCCACCGGGCTATACCACAAGGCGCTACGCGAAGTGGGAAGGCCGGTGGAAGAGCCTCCGAAAAAGACATGTGTAGAATATGGACAAACAAACATGAATACAAGGGAATTGTTATTAATAGTTTTAAAGGGATTCCAGGAAGGAAATTTTAGGAAATACTAACAAAACCTATAAAAAAAATGAAATATATTTTGTCTGCTATTTATATTTGGATTTCCTAAATAGAGGAGTAAAATTGGAGTAAGGCCAGGTCTAGTGGGGTGAAGCAAGTTACAAAATAAATAAAGACTTGTGGAACCTCATGGACTGTCTTTACCACCAACCTCCTATTTTCAAACCAGCAAAAATAAGAAACGACACATAAATCCTGCACTCATTAAAACATTAGGTTTTATTTTTTTCAAATTTTCCTTATCACACCGTTTCTTATACAAAATTCAAAAATATTGAAATAAATAAATATTCATTTTGTAAAGAAACTCTAAAAAGAATATGATCATTGTGCCGTCCTAACACAAATATCTATAGCATACATACATTATAGCACCATACAGATAGCACACACAGGACGTAGGGACCCTTTGGCAAGGGTCACTGTTAAAAAAGATGACGTTTTTCCAGACTGGTAAACTAAACCAGAGAGGGAGACTCATCTTTTAGAAAACACTAGGAAAAAAGAAATACCCCACAAAAATTGGGAGCAAAATTCTACTTTAAAATAAATACACTTACAACACCTCTGAGGGGGAAACATCTACACATAAAAACTTTTATTTTTTTTGGAAGTGGGGGGGGGGCATCTGTCTGGTGCCCCCCCCCCAAAAAAAGTAAATTTGTGCATAAAAACTGACCCTGCCCTCAAAGTAAAAACAAAGAGTTACCTTCACTTTAGTTGATTTTTGAATGGCCTCCCTTTAACTAACTCGTAGCAAATATGACAACGTTTTCCATTGCAGAAATCTACTTTTTACAAGATTAAAGTAAAACAAAGACAGTATTAAAAGAAAAAGTTAAATTCATTGTAGTTGATTATTGAATAGCCTCCCTTTACGTAACTCTCGGCAAGCATGCCAACGTTGTCCACTGCAGAAATCTACTTTGCACAGGTTTAAAGTATTAAAAAAAAATTATTATTATAAAAAGTAAATAGAATATTATAGTTGTTTGAAATCCGATTATATTTAGACCCAAAGGTGTAGCCCTATATACAGGACATTGTTAAAATAGTATACATATCGAAAAACTCGACATAAATGTTCATCTTTGTTTTTAAATGGTTTTTTTTTAATTTTTTTTATAATGGCAAAGATCGACAGCCAAGCCACATCGCGCTCATAATTATTAGTATCTATGTCACGTGAATGAGCCTCACACAAACAAATCAATGGCGTCCATTCATACATACTTACATGCAAAGGATAGTTAACTTTTATTCATTGTATTCAAATTGATAATATATACGATATACTTATGCAGGTGTTTGTAAATTGAACACATAATTCCAAAAGAGGCGCTACTGAAACCATTTTACGTTTCTTGAAGGAACCACTTGCATCTAAGAATCAGTATGTTGTTGTTGTTGTTGTTGTGGGGTTTAACGCCATTTTTCAGCACACGATAGGCTATACATGGCGGCCAGTATTAATGGTGGAGGAAGAAACCGGGAAATCCCCGGAAAGAACCACCGACCCACGAGAAGCTACTGGCAAGCTTTCTCACATATCCACATTCGCCGAATCCTAGACTCGAACCCACGCAGACAGAGGTGAGATGGCAGTGATCCGTAACGGACAGCGCTTTAGACCACTCGGCCATTCGGGGCCCCGAATCAGTATGTGTCTCTGCAGATTGGATGCAATGACTTAAGGAACGCTTGTTCTTGCATCGCAGCTGTGAATAGCATTGAAAAAAATCGCAAACTCTTGATACAAAAAGGCATCAAGAAGGTCTTGGTCGAAATAGATCGAGAGGTATGACTGTTTGCGAATATTGTGCCAAGAAAAGATAACTAATAAGTTATTGGCAACGAGATTCTAAAAACAAGACCAGATAGTTTTTTTGCCCTTGACTAAATTTTAGGCCTAAATTTTGGATGCCGGATACTATGGATTTCAATACGAAGGGCAGTGAGTGGTTTAAAGGAAATATCCGTTATCATGTAAAGCAGCAGGGAGGGTGAACCCTACAACTTTTTTGCTTGAGTCCGTGAGCAAAAATAAAGGTTCCTACAGAGGCTGAAAAAACAAGGTCAATAATGTTAAACTGAAGCCTTTAACCGAAGCAGCAGAGAGTGTGAACCCTACAACTTTGTAGAGACCTTATTTTTGAAAATTAAGGGTTCCTACGAAGGTTGAAAAAAAGAAGTTTTTGCCTTAATAATGAAAACTTCTTTAATTGACCAGATTTTTTCACAATCTGGTCACATACGTATGTCATTCACCCTCTCTGCTGCTATAAATTAAACAGCCATATAGATATTATCAATAATGAGTATTGGAGAACCACACTCAGCTAAATTAGCTCGAGAGCGACTAGAGGCAATTAAAAAATATCTACCCGTTCGTGATTCTGTTAAGCAACAACTACAATCGCGTCAGGAATCTCGATTTGAATTTGAGGAGGATACAAAACAGTTATTTAAACCTATCACTGAGACCACTAAAGGTATTCAACCTGTGTTAGAGAAAACAGCTGAGGCTACAACTGCAACACAGAAGGTTATTGGAACATTACCAAACCAAATTAAGGAAGCTATAGAGTCTGCCGATAAAACACGCGCTGAAATTCAAGATGTTAAAAATATTGTCGAGGATCTGTCTAAACCAGAATTAAAAACTCGGTATTTTAATCAACGAGGCTATGAAGCAGTTATGACTGATCCTATTGAAATTGCTGTGATGGGATATCAGACTCGGAGTCAGCTTCTAAAGCCAGAATTTTATAACACTCCAGAAAACGAGTGGAATGCTAGGATATTTCGGGAGTACAAGGGTATTTCACAAATCAGTAAAAAATATAAGGAAGAATATGATGATTTTGTTAATAAAGTTAATAAAATGAAAGAACATTTTGGAATACCAGTTACATCGTCAAAAAAGCAGAAATCTCGACGGCGGAGACAACCATCACCACCACAATTTGAATTACCACCACCACAATTTGAACCATCACCACCACAATTTGAATTACCACCACCACAATTTGAACCATCACCACAACGATCACAACAATTACAACAAAAGCTACAACGAGAACAAGAACGACAAAAAATAATAAAACAACAACAAAAAAAAGAACTAAAATTATTTAAAGAATCATTTGGTGATTACTCAGAATTAACACCATCACCACAAATCAGATTATCATCATCACAACAACCAAGAGAAGAGGAAGAAGAATTTCAAGACGCTCCAGGCGCAACTGGAAGTGGTTTAGGAAGTGGTCTTATTACTTGTCCCAATAATATCCTTGCTGATGTTGATCGACTAGAAATTCTCATCGGAGGAAAACGAGCTGGTAATAATTCCCCAGAAATTATTAATGAAGTAGCTGATATTTGTAAACGATTATTTAGTGGCGGCATCATGGATATTAATGTATATCGGTCTCTTATTAATGAAATCGCCGATGATTATTATAGTGATTAAGTATGTAATTAGTGATAAAAACAGTTAATAATAAAATGATCGTGCATGGTACTCAACGTGGACCTACCATGGTCAGGGTAATAAACTCTCGATTACCGATATACAGAGCAACCTACGGAGATGGACTAGGTGATGTTATTCAGGGTCTGTTTAGAAGGATAGCCCCAAAAGCAATACCGATTGCAAAGCAACTAGGAATGAAAGCTATTGATGTTGTTCGTGAAAAAGGTATAGGCGCTGTTGGTAATCTCGCTAGCAAAGCATTCTCAGCAATTAAAGATAGACTATCACGATTAATACGCAGACCGACCCGACCTGTGAAATTACCTAGCACTGAAGTGATGCCCGCAAGTGTAAGTAAAATAATAAATCAAGCAGCTAATCAAAAACTAGCGGAGTTAGCTGATATCCCGATGTCGGAAAAGGAAAAAATATAACCGCTAGTCTGATAGCAGGAAGTGGTCTTCGAGTTAGACGAAGACGATAATAATAAAGATGTTTAAGCGCGTATCTGACCCCGCGTTTGACATGGATGCACCAGTTCTCAAAGATGAGTCTGTGCGCGATTATCAGCATTATTCTTACGACGCACGAATTCCAGATCAGCGTGGACGAATTGAACTACAGGTTCAGGATACAAGTAGATATTTCTTACCCGCTGAAGCATTTATCGAAGTTGAAGGTGAAATTATAAAGACAGATAATACCGAGTACGCCGCTGAGGTTAGAACTGGTTTTGTTAATAATGGTATTATGGCGTTATTTGATAGCGCTACGTACATGATTGACGGAAAAAATATTGAATCAATTCAGAAAGACGTCGACGTTGCCACAACGATATTAGGTCTTGCAAGATACAGCGACGATTACTCAAGATCAGCTGGTCCATCAATGATGTTCTCAAAAGATACTTCTGACCACCCTGACAGTAGGCAACACAATTTAGTACAAACACCACGTGCTACTGCATTAGATCCACAACCAGCTGGAAGGATAGATCGGCCTGCTGATAATTTTCCGTTGTTGCACAGTATTAATCCAGAATTCAACTTAGGATTTACAGCACGTCGAGCAATGTTAAAGGGTAATAGAAAATCATTTTCTTGTGTGATTCCACTGTCACACATCTTTGGATTCTGTAGAAATGTTAGAAAAGTTATTTTTGGAGCCAAACATACGGTTGTACTTGTGCGAAAAGGAGATGATAATGATGCAATGTGGCATGTTATGGGAGAGGGTGTTAATCCTGTTGCTATAGAGGCTGCAACTACGGCACTTCATGGTAAAGTAATACTGACCAAACTTTCCTTGTGGATGCCAGTGATGACTCCAACAATATCTGAAGAAGATCGGTTACTATCTTTTATGAGTCAGGGTGGTAAATCAACGTTATCATGGTTAACGATGACCACAGATGCTATCCAGAGTAATATTAATGGTCTATTTACGTGG
Source organism: Megalonaias nervosa (assembly GCA_016617855.1). Taxonomy (NCBI): domain Eukaryota; kingdom Metazoa; phylum Mollusca; class Bivalvia; order Unionida; family Unionidae; genus Megalonaias; species Megalonaias nervosa. The sequence goes on from JAECUM010042519.1 coordinate 27,937, forward strand.
CAAATAGCATCACAGCAAGGTGTTTCTGCACCGCGACATATATTTATTGCGCTTCAAAATACTGCACGAGTAAATAATCAAACACAAAGTATAATGATATTTGACCAACTCGGTGTTTCTGAAGTTTCATTAAGGATAAATGGACATCAAGAACCATCCGAGGATATTTTGTTAAATTTCGATCAAAATCATGTAGCACGTGTATATCATCGTCTTATGTCGTTCATGGGTCGTGATCAAAATATTGATACTGGTTTACAAATATCGCAGCTAGATTTTACAACGCTGTATCCGATTTATTACTTTTCGCTAGAACATTTAGATTTAACCAGACAATCAGTAGTTGATATTCATTTTCGAGCTCGTGTGATTCGAGGAGTTATTGCAAATTACAGAGCAATTGCTGTTATACTCAGCGATAAATCGATGTTACTAGAAGGTGTTGGTGGACGAATGAGAGTTATTGATGCTCCAGTAGAAAACATGTAATTAGATCACCTGATTTAAAATCAGGATAATATTAATAATGTCATATCATCACGTTAGTGTGAGTCTGACTCCTGGTCAGATTAAAAGGCTGCAATCAGCATCAAAAAATAACTGTGGAATAAAAATATCGCTAAAGCGAGAACAGATGACCGGTGCAAATAAACTATCGTTGACCGAGCGTCAGTTCAAAAACTTCAACGATGCTAAAAAATCAAATAAAGGCGTCAAACTTAATCTTTCTGCGGGCGCCATCAAAGATATCGCTAAAACGGGTGGTATATTTCCACTTCTTGCAGCAATACCAGCATTAATAGCCGCTGCAGCCCCAGCTGTTGCAAAGGCAGCTGCGCTAGGTGCTGTTGGAACTGCTGCTGAAATGGCATTAAAGAAAGCAACGGGTCAAGGAATTATGCACGCAGAAAATTTAAAAAAAAGATCACGACAAAAGCAACACGGAAGACGTCTAAGAGCACCAAACGTACCACAGCCGGGCCGTCTAAGATTATCAGGCCCAGCATACGGTCGGGGTCTAAGATTACCAGGGACCCCACACTGGTACGGAAAAGGTCTAAGATTACCAGGGACAGTTTACTAATAACACCCATGTCCAATTTTGATTTACTTAATGCTGCTAAGCAATTAAAAATAAAAAATTTCAGAGGTGTTTTTATGCGCGATCAATTACCGAAACAACCAAACAATCTTGAAACCGGTATTATTAATCTCGATAAAAATTCTGGCCCAGGCACGCATTGGGTCGCATATGCAATTGATCCACGTGGAATTATTTATTTCGATTCGTATGGATTAGCACCACCAAAAGAATTTTTAAAGTACGTTACCGGCGATATTCCAATCTGGTATTCAACGCTACCGACACAAAAAAATAACTGATCCTCCAATATGCGGCCGTGAAACCCTCGCTATGCTTGATGCTGTATCAAAATCAACAGCACCGCCTCATAAAGTCGTACACGCGTTCACTACGCTACGTCATAGCACTTAAACTGATATCAGTAAATATAATGGTAGATATTTATGGAAGATCCTCAGGTAGAGCTCAGAAGATCGATTTATCTAAATATGCAACTCTTGATCAGCTCAGAAATGAAATCGATGATTTATTAAATATCACAAGTGTGGATCAAAATGAAGTCGTCGTTTTTCAGGACAAACAAGGACGATTAAAAACGAGTAACATACAACTACCAGATGTACTTGTACGAATTCCAAATGCGGTTGTTAATAATGTCGTTACTTTCACTGATCAGGTAAAATACAGGATTCCGGTAAGTCGGTTAACGATTATGTTAAGAAAACTGGTGATGTATTTACCGGTGACATTATTATGTCAGGAAGAAAAATTACGTATCTTGGAGATCCAATCGCAGATACAGACGCAGCAACAAAAAAATACGTCGATGATCAAGAATCCAAGTACGTGTCAGTGCGCGGCGGTATAATGCGTGCATTTCTCGACATGAATAATAATGGTATTAATAATCTCAGAACACCAGAAACAGATTTTGACGCTGCAACGAAGAAATACGTCGACGATAAGGAAATTCCAATAACGACTTCATTAACGACTATCAATGATGGAATTGCTTCATTTAGAACTGAATATTTTAATCACGTACAAACATTTCTAAATTTTCGTAGAAATGTACACAGATCTATTAACGAATTTTTTGGAACTCCACCTACTGTTATTATTAATCTCGCTGACATTAACACAAGACTCAACGATATCATTAGTGGTATTCCTAACATTATTCAAAAAACTAATCTCGTTAAAATTCCTCACAAACAGATCATTAATATCGTGTACACAGTCGCATCAGGAAAGGCAACATGGTCGCAGGAAAATAACACTTTTAAACACACTGCAGAGGTTACTGGTGTATACAGATTATCTGTATTTAGTAGTGCAAAATTCAGTATATTTACCACATTTCCATGGCGTCATTCAACCGATGATTTTTCTGGAATTGTGTCTATAGTGTTAAATAAAGATGTCGAGGAAACGTTTATGCTAATAGCGAATGATAAAAAGTTAACCGCAGCGACTTATTGGTGGTGTATTGAGTTCGTAGCTGAAACTCCCGAATTAGTTACTTAAATAAGTATAATGAATCAAGAATCATTTATCGACGTTCAACGTCACAGATACGCTCAAGTATGTGAGTGTCAAACTAAACTAAAAAATATCATCGACGATTACACGATAAAGGTAAAAAAATATCGTCGTCGTATGGTTGTTATTGATATAATGGTATACTCGGTTTCTGCTGTTATTACTGGAACTGGATTATTACTATCAACAATAACGATGACAGCGCCTGCAGTTGTAACGATTATAGTTTCAACGGCAACAACATGTGCAGGTATTTTCAGTATTATCTCTAAAAAAATATCTACGTGTACGAATGATAAACTAAATGAGTACGTGATGAAATTGCACACAGCAACAGCCGCATACACTAAATTATGCTCGTATATTTCAGCGTATCTCAGTGATGGTAAAATATCCGATGAGGAGTTCGTAACGATAATGAAAACCTACGATGAAGCGTTCATAGTGGAACGCGACGCGTTCTCTAGTGACGGAAAGATGGAGAATTAAATAATAACGATAATAATAATGTCAGAGTCGCGCGAACTATTACAGCAGATCGTAGCTAATACAACGCCGTCAAAAACTACTATGATATCATTAAGTTCAACCAATCCTGAATTTAGCGTTAATTTTCCGACTGCAATTCCAGTAAAGGAAATAGCATTAGCGCAATTACGAGTTTATCATAGCTGGCCTAATATTAGATCAAAAACGTTTGGTGGACAACCAGCAAATAATTCACTGGTATTTGCGAATAAGAATAAACCTGATGGAACACCTGATTGGCAAGTTGTTGGAATTTCAACGGGCAGTTATCAAATAGAACAGATTAATGATGAGTTCCAACGCAGAATTAAATCTATCACAGGGAAAGAATCTAAAATAGCGATTACTGTTCACGAACCAACACTATCAGCGGCGATTGAAATAAATTCTCCTGATTACCTCGTAGATATTTATCAAAGTTCGATTAGATCCGTGTTAGGATGGCCTGAAGTTGCACCAGCTTATCAGGGACCACCAGAACCACAGCGATCCGACTTCATTACTGATAAAAGAATATTTATACAACTTCCAGAATATCGAAAAGTAGAAGATGCTTATCCATGGCAAAAATATTTAGGTGATGAAAGAGTTATACATTATATAGATAGAATAGAAAGTTATTTTACGAAACAAATTGATGGTAAAAAAGGTAAAATAGATGTACTTGATATTGATTCAATAAATTCATATGCTAATACAATTAAATCTGAACATGAACGTGTATTTAATAATCTACGAAATTTATTTTCAAGCATTAATGTTTATTATAGCGATGATTTAAAAAATCAAATAATTGCCTCAATACAACATTTGAATCAAGTTGCTTCAGACCTAGAGTTTATGAATAATGTTCTTGTTAACAGAGAAAAACATTTATATAAACCAGACACAAGAAGATTTGTTGATACTTATATAGTTAATGAAGACGATCCAGTTCAGCGTGTTACACTCAATCGTTTATTTACAACAATATTTCTTAAACATTTCGGAATTACGCGAGAACAACTACCAACATTCATCATTCCCGGATTTAACTCGGACGAGTTAAAGAAATCAGTTAATGATTTTATTGATGAACAGTTTAAAAGGATGTGTGATTCATGGAGAAAAATAGCCCCACCACCGGCTATACTAAAACACAATAACAATCCCTTTGGTGCCGGTAGACATATATCGCCGAACATTGTAAACATAACAACAACAATTGCAGTCAATCTGGTATGCGATGTTATTGAAGGTATCTATCAGGTAGATCTTTCTAAATCTAGCCAAGCTCAGCAAGGGTACATATTATTCAGTTTTAGCCCTAAAGATCCACCAGGGTGGTTAATTGTAATTGAACCAATTAATCCCGTTTACCTGCGAGTTCATAATCCATTTCTGACAAGAATACACTTTAAACTTACAGACCAGGCAGGAAACATTTTGGACACGAGGAACGAATCCCTGAATATAAACCTGTATGTACGCTCATAGAGCGTTTTTATTATTTAATCAGGGGGATATAATCTGATGAGTAAATACATAAATAATAATCAAATTTCTATGATTAAAGCAATTGTATATATAATAAAGCGAGATAACTCGGCTATCTCTCTGCAGTAAATTGAACGATTATTTCCCTTACTACGTTACCTGTACAAACCCAGTTGTATATACGTGTAGCGTATATTAGTCCGTCTGTCTGTTACCTTAACGAACTATAACTTTATACGTGCAAAATTATTTTATGAATTTTGAAAAACTGAAGTACAGTTCTACATTCTATTAGTAATACAAGTTCTGTGAGACAGCGTAAATATTATATATATACTTAAATTTAACTATATTATTGATAAGAGAACGATGGCCGAAATGATAAGACGGTTGGACGTAGATCGAAGCTCTACAGACTCTCGCGTGTTCGAGTCTCCAAAAATGCTAAAGATATTATCTTGCATTTGCGACTGATGCTTATTTAATTGGGGGAACCCGGAGAATTTCCTCGATATCCACAACAGACAAAATACACTCTCCTATCATACACCCTTGAGGGGTGTACGTTTTACACTCCCGGGGTTTTGTATGGGGGGAGAGTGTACAAAATCTGTTGGACGTAGACAAGATTCCCCCGTCATCACCATTTGTATATATTCATATTCATACAATCATTAGGATAAGTTTATGTTTGTGCAGTCCAAAATCATAAACCATCTGTATATATTTCATAACCATACAATCATTAGGATAAGTTTATGTTTGTGCAGTTCAAAATCAAAATCATAAACCATCTGTATATATTTCATAACCATATATCACAAACAAAACAGCTCCCTGACAAAACAAAAAAAAGTCATGGGAGCTAATATTTTTTTATATTAAATATATATATATATATATATATATATATATATATATATATATATATATATATATAATGAACCATGAAAACATCAATGATATTATCTGTGCTATTAAAACACTAAAACATAACGGAATAAAAATATCTGATAATCTCGACCCTCAGAAAATCATGTGCGATTTTGAATTACTACAACAAAGAAAATTTGATAATAAATATACACTATCTTCAAACTACAGATTTATAAAATTAATTTATCAATCCATGCTTGAATCACTAGCTATAGTAAACGACAATCAGGTAAAGTTATTTGCACCTCTTGCACGTTCGATCGAAAATATTAAATCCGAACTGTCTCACGAGTACGAAAGAAAAAAGATCGTGGATAATCGTGTAATGCAATTAAGAAAGATTATGCTATCTGATTCTGTCAATGCTGAGAGCGGTGAAGGTGAACCCCTGACAGAGTCAGTGACTGTAATTATGGCTAAACAAAATCATTGGGAAAATTAACGTAGGTATCTCTCATGGATATGTTTCTATGGATACCTCATATTATATCCCAACCATGTTTCAGTAGGTATCAAGTAATCATTAAAAATACGGTAGACTAAACGTATTGAAAATTTATTTTTTGTGTAAATCTTTTGGAAAAGGAAGATTTTTGTATATTTTCTGCGACAAATTGTACCGATCGTGGTACTATGTCAAAGTATTTGGCAGCAGAATTAATTGATTCAAAACTAATTTCTTCCCCAGTCTCTGTATTATAGATTTAATAGTTCTCTTTCTGTATAATTTACACCTTCCTGTGTTTCCGGATTTACAATTTTGACTCTGTGTAGTAACTCGTAAATTAGAAATCGAATTATCAAGCTTATTGCCGTTGATGTGATCCACCACATACCCATCCTTGATCATTCCAAAATAACACTCGTAGGTAAATATATGAGATAAATATCCTTTTTTCTTGCCATTAGCAGTAAATCTAAGATAACCAGTATTATTAATACTACCTACTGGTTTTTTCAATCTACAGTTTCTAATCACACCTTCTCGAGATGCTTCATAATTAGTAAGGATTGGATGTGACACAAACTCATTTTGTTCCATTTATATATAATACTATTTGTTTAAATCATTGTTTTTTGAAAATCTAGCCAAATAATCTTCTTCGGTTTTTAAAGGAGAGCCAGCGTTATTTTTTTTTATCGTAATATCGTTTTAATTCTCTGTATTTTTTACCACCGCATTGCGCGCACAATTGAGTTTTTCCTCGCACTCCAGCACTACACACAATACACGGTTTTGGTCCTAGACTTCCATTTCTGACACATTGCATATAATAACTACAGTATTCAGTCACGCATGATCTGTTACACGGAGACGTATAACCGATTTTTAACCAGTGGCATTGATTTGGTTGAATCATATACAAAAGATTAATGTTCAATTAAATATATACTTGCCCTAATTATAATATGGAGGAATTATCCGTTATTGAACCTTCCCCTGCTAGATTTGACCTTGACAGACTATCAGAATATAAATTTAGTACTTCGATGCAGGATATGGCATTAACGGTAATCGAACGTATTCGTGAAGCAAAAAAAGAATTTCGTGACGATGGTGCAGTTAATGCATGGTCAACATTCAGAGTTGGAAATGTTACTAATATGATGAATGACAAACGAGGAAAAGTAATTATTAATCACCTTGATAATCAAAAATATTTTATTTTAATGAAATTTATTGTAAATACAGAAGAAGATATTTGGATTATTCGTGATAAGCGTGATCCAGGCCGTGTGCAGTCCGGGGGTAATATTGTTCTTTTAAGTAATAAATCTAAGCCCGGAATACTTACTGGCATTGATAAACCCTACTATATACAGAGTTATCCAGCAACTGCAGTTGTATATGGAATATTTCCGCTGAATGATAAACCTAATGTTGCGGATCTCAAGCCGATGAAAATATCAAGAATAAACTGCGTAGCTGAACGAGTTACAGAGCATTTTACAAATGCGATACGTGGTAATGGCTTAACAGATTTAAGACGTAAAAAAATAAACACATGGGCAGAAACGGTTAAAGATGCTGGTGCATCTGTTAAGGATGTTGCTGAACTAGAAAAGTTATTAAGATTTCCAATAACAGTAAAAACACTAACCGGAGAAATATTATACGAACCAAAATATATAAAAAATGGAAACCCTATAACAATCGTTGATCATAATGCACATGCATGGACTGCTGCTGTAACGATATTTCCACGAGATAGAAAAGTTAAGTTTTATGATGGTGATATATTTGATTTTATTAAAAATATCAGCAAAAGCGACCCTGTGTCTGTTTGGTTATTTCAAAGTTCAGAATACGATTACGATCAGTTTGTACGGCCTAACGGTGATATTTATCGTACAAAATTTCTTCATGAAGAAATGGAACATCTTGCATTGAAATATACCTCTGATGATGTCATAGTTGGACAATTACTGAATAACTGTTTTACCGTACCATCGTTTGCTGCCCATTTCGCTCAGGAGAAAAATTCATGGAAAACGACACGATCGGAATTCCTTGAAGATGTCAAGAAAAGTTGTATAGAATATGGTCACGGTGGGTTATGGAACACCAAATACAACCATAGTGATGTTATCTCAGTTGATATGGTAGCGTGTTATCCTGGGAGATTTCTTGGATATGGAGTATGTTCTAAGTACTTTAAGAGATTCGGACATCCTACACATGACATGACCAGGGTTGCGATAAACGGACATTTACCAGATTTTGGCTTAACCGGATTTGCTCATGTAGAATTATTCGAGTTTGCAGAAAATCTCCATCCGATTACTTATGCTTGGTTTGGAAGACATTTTTCAGAGCGATGTTGGGTTCCGATAGTACTATTGCGGTATATGCTTGATGCTGGATTTTTAATATCGTTGAGAGTAACTGAAGCGATTATATCGTATAGTTCACAGAAACAAGTTTGGTTACCAGAACCGAACAGATTTAATATCGATGATACCAGAAAAGAATTCCCTGATATTGATGAAGATTATGTTATTAAAATAAATAAATGCAGAAACGAGTACGATGAGAAATTTGCAAAAGATCTCGGTAGAAAGATAATCGGTAAATTTACTCAAGGTGGTTCATACGATTATAAACGAGTGTGTACAAGATTGATTATGGACGATGCTGAACTAGATTTTATAATCGCTGATACAACGGAGAAAAACACATTTATAAACCGATGTAATGCTTATTTATCAGATGGAACAAAACTAGGTACTATTGTGAGCTACCATGATGGCGACTCACCACAATTTACTCATTTAAGATCTTCGATGTTAGCTTATGTTTCGATAAACCTACTATCGATGATAAATAAATTTCCTCATCACGCTGTCAGAGTCGCTACGGATTCATTTTATGTACATAAAAATATAAAGATTTATTAAAACTCGGTAATGGTGAATGGGGAACATGGAGAATAAAACAAAAAAATATATTTAGTTATTCTGAATCTGCCGATGTTGAAATTGTGGAGACATATTACAGAAATAATAATCAAACATCAAAGTCATCTGCACCATCTGTGTACGATCCTGTGGCTAGACATAAGACCGTTTATCTTAATGGGTGTGGAGGGTCAGGTAAAACAACTCGTGCGATTAATTTATTTATAAATAATATCTCAGATATGATTGTTTTAACACCTACACATAAACTTGCTAGAGAAATAAAAGAGCGAGGAGTAAAATCGTGTACATATCACAGTTTCTTTAGATGGTGCGGAGACACGTGGACTCCATCGCGGATGGGTGAAAAATATATACCTAAATATATTATATGGGACGAGATATGCACGGTGTCGTTAGAAACACTAAAAACATTTATTGAATGGTTATTGACAAAGAATACTGCTGTGATTATGTGCGGCGATCATGGTCAACCACCACCCTTTGTTGGACAGTCTCCACATGAATGGCTAAAGAATAACGTAAATTATTATGAAGAAATACATAATGACCATAGAGCTATCGATGAACCGCTGAAGGAGTTTAAAAGATTAATCAGACTTCAGCCAGACAGAGTACAATGTGAGATAATGCGAGGAGTAATTCCAGAGACTTCTATGAATGAATTTTGGACTCTATGGAATCCCGCTGATTTGATAGTCGCGAGTAGAAAGATAGTTCGTGATGAACTGCAAAAGAAATTATTTACGTTACATAAAGAAAAGTTTCCAACGTTA
>JAECUM010042520.1:0-19634 GCA_016617855.1 Megalonaias nervosa
AAGATGAGCAAAATATTCACGCATATTCATTATGGTTTTGCTTTGTCATGCTTGGGTCTGTATGGAGTACTAAGCTGACTTTTATTCTTCACGGGGTCTTAGTGGTTATCACCTTGTGAGAATGCAGAATGCAATTTCTTAAATGACAGAGCAGCAGATAACAGCCAAGTAGTAAAACATATCCTATCAGACGATCTTCAAAGTACTTCAACCGTCCTATAGCTTTTTTATACGGTCGACATTGAAACTTATCCCGCCGCTTTGGGATCAACTTGTATATATCTTTCGCGTCAGCACTGCATACACCATACGCAGATTACAAGAGGCCTACAACACTTCCGGTGATGAAAAACACCGAATGTCATCCAACGCCAAACCTTCCGTTAGGTTTGGGTTTGGGTACACGGAAAGCCAAGCCAGGACCCATCGTCATAAAAACCGCTCAACATTTCGAGTTATAAATTTTACTACAAACTTAGAATCTTACTCAACATCGACAAAAGCAGGGATTTGGTTGGTCAAAATGTTTTCAACTAAGGTATGGTGTTAAGGAAAGTTTAGTGACAGAACGGTCAGGGCCTGTGGAAGAAAAAAAAAAAAAGAAGTGAAATGAAACCGAGGCGCTGTAATATTTAGGAGAAAATAAAAACAGTTCTGACTGGATGAAACACTACAAAAGAGGTCAAATGTATCTGCAAAATCTGTGCAGATTTGGACAGACTGGTTAAGCGGAGACTAAAGTTTATTTCGACATGATTGTTTACGTATGCCCTTCAAATTTCTGAAGAAAAAAAATATAACAATAAAATCTTGAGAACATGAGAACTCATTTGGTTTAGCAGATACATAAATTTCAATTTCATTAATAGTACTGGCAGGAAAAAACAATACCAGTGTTTTTTATTATTAGATTTGTATCGAAAACCATGATTCCAGGTTGAAAACAAACTGTGCAAATTTTAATTTGATTATTTTCAGATATATGACAGCTAAAAGATATCTTATACATAAATGTAATATTTTTCATGGATTGAGGCAAAAAATGGCGGAAAATTTAGAGCAAAATTTTCCATTGGCGGGGATGACTCAGCTGGTGGCGTGACCAAGAAAAATGTTATAGGCTACGATATCAGACTTGGTGTAGTCCTAATAAAGCTTATTTCTTTTAAGTCATTCATTTGTTAATAGACTTAGTAGCCGATGTTATTTGGTATGTTGCGTTTATAGCTATAAAAGAAACCCACCTCATATACATAATTTTCACAAGAATAACTCGGTATTAACATATTTACCACGAAATTTAGAAGCAGAAATTCTTGTACAAATCAGCTTTTTTTGTAAGTCATGAAAGTCACTTTCTGCAAGGCACTGTGGGTAAAACTGGTGCACTATTACATTTCACAAGACAAGTTCTTACATTAATGAAAATTTGTCCAAATTATGACATGTGACCAGTCATACCCATAATACCTGGTAGAAAAATCAGCCACAACGACCTGTAAGATGATGCCGATTTGTACAGGCATTTCTGTTGCAAAGGCCGTCGTCTGAAAAAAGTCATACTTCTCACTGAAACTGAAATTATTTGCCTACTCAAAATAACTAATCTCTCATATTGTCAAGGCTTATGGTTATTGTTTTAATTTGTTAAAGTGGTTTTTCAGAATACTGAAAGGATATACCTACTCGAAAGTGCAGAAACAGAACTTAGTCATCATCTCTCTAAAATCTCAGGAGAAAAGTTATGGTGTAGACGATTACCAATCACGTGACTCTGTATGGGTTATTCAAGTTCTACTTAAAGCAGATGAAGTGAACTTCATTAAGTCAGACTTGACAAAAATATTGGTATGTTTTACTCTTTTTACATCGGGTAAAGATATAATTTACGACTCCTAATGGACACGAGTTTATCCCCGTAAAAATACGGAGACAATTAGTGTCAGATTAATAGGTCTTTCAAGAATTGGACTGTCGAAACATCTGCATTCACCATAGGTTAAATATACTTTAGCCACCTAATGCAATGTTCATATTTTGTCATCGCACCCTATAGCCGCTATATAGTTCGATTTATTTATATTTCGCAAAGCATGCTGTACCATATGTAACTTATTAAGCGAATACACGGATCAAGCAGTTTTACTGCTACATGGATTTTGCCCTTTTACAATAGAGTTATCGACCAGCCATGAAAATGACATAAAGTGAAACCTGCCTATAAAAAATGTAGCCTTGTCCTTTATAGACAGGTGTTGTCAATAGAGAGTTTAAATGGAGACAAAATTGCAAATGCAGTTGCAACACTTTACGACACCATTTCGAGCTGGCTACAGGATAAATCCTTTAATTTTATGGCAGAAATGGCAGCCATATTCATATCTTTAAACTATATCAAAACCTGTCAAGAAACAAATTTCATCATCTTTTATGATTCCTGTTCTACACTGAAAGCTATGCAAAACCATAAATTTGACAACCCGTTAATAACCCAGATCTTACAGAACATGGTTTGCTCACACAATCCGGACAATATAGTCTGTACTGCTTGCTGCCTATTCACATTAGATAGAATCTCGCGTGGCTTCGTGACATCTCCACCATACAAGAGTCCCTCGTCGATCGGAACATCACTCTGGCTATTTCCGTCAAATCGTGAAATAACTTGAGGAGTGATTGTAGGAATATATATCAAACTGTGTTTGGTGATTCGTCTTTGGCGGAGCACACCACATGTGTTACGACAGCATGAGCCGAGACTGTTCCGATTGTGAATGTCTCCATCCATGGACGTATGTTTGCATGTGACGAAAGTAGTTCAAACTTTGACTTCAATGGCGACGAATGACATTTGAGGTTTCTTTCTAGACTGGACGTTTAATACTGAAGATGCTCAGATTGAATCGATCGTTTGTTCGCATTCGGAACTACCTAGCCTATCTCTGCGAGACAAAATTATACCTCGGATGTATGATGGCGCAGCAATTTACAGAAAAATCAAAAAATTTGTATGACGGAAATTTCTCCAAGAAGAAACGAAACGCAAGTCTATTCTGATAACCTTGGCTATTTCTACGGTTAGATTGACGATAAATCCTATCCGACCGAGAGGTTACCAATTAAAAAATATATTTCGATCATTAGTACATCTCATGCAATCCTTGTTTCGTAAATAGCCGAATTAGTCCGAATGGCAGATATCGACTTACAGTCGAGGTATGATCGATATGATTGTGGCGAATGGTTTGGCGTATCTTACGGGGCCACGTGAGAGGTCTAGTTGGACTCAAGTGTTCCAGAATTCCATATATTGACTTAAAATATGATATAACTCGGCATGTTCTACCTACTTGGCGAATGGTTTGGCGTATCTTACGGGGCCACGTGAGAGGTCTAGTTGGACTCAAGTGTTCCAGAATTCCATATATTGACTTAAAATATGATATAACTCGGCATGTTCTACCTACTTGGCATGGTATGTGGAATGAAAGCTATACAAACAAGTTTCAAAACATAAACCCGTAATTGGAGAGTGACATCCTTAATATAAAATATATCATAGTGAAGAGCCGGTATTCTGCCAGTCGCGTGAACAACACACATACCTTACTTATGTATACCTACTGAATGGTGATGGTCGACTAGAGTGCATACCACGCCAGTAGCCACTGACAATGGAACACGTTCTTCTCGAGTGTATCGACATCTACCCGGTGAGACGAAGTTTGTTATTTGTTTTTTTAAACTCAATGAAGACTTTTTGATGATGTGCCACACGAAAAAAGTCTTATACTTTTCTTTAAATAATGTGCTTTATATTACAAACTTTTATATGTTCCACCTTTATCTTGTATTTGATATATCCTTTAAATAATATTAGTATATATACAGTTTGTCTTTGACCTTCTTTTTAAAAGATATTACCAACCTTTAAATGACTGCTAAACATACATACATTTTATAAGATCGTGTAAACATGGAAGTGAAATTAGTAAGAGGGGCAGGGCCGTAGAGAGCGATCAAGGGCCCTGGGGTAAGAAACACTCAGGCTTCTCTTATTTCTTCTTGAAACAAAATTTTTCTTTTATAAAATTAAAAAGTGTTGTTCCGTCCGGGCCCCGGGGATATATCCCCGGTTGCACCCCACCCCCCACCCCCGTCGGCCCTGCAGCAGGGGACGTAAAATATTGTGTCCTATCAGCAAAGTCCACAATAAATGGTCATTATAGCAAGGTTCTATTGAATGTCTCAGTTCAAACGAATTTGCATAAATTTCATTTTGAACTGAGCTTTAACTTCATTTATTTTACGTTGATTTGGCAAGTTCTTCGCTTATATTAATCACACTCGACGGCATATGTGAAGAGGCCCCTGACATAGAGGAAACAAGAAAATTTAGGAAAAATACCGACTTTGGATGGAAAGACACATATACCCGATTAATTTTTTTAAATGTATGTAAAACAAGACTATTATAGGCATCATGGTATAAAAAATTTGCAAAGACCCTAATAATATGATGGGGCTTTTTTAAATAGTGGAAATTTATCTCCTTGATACTTGATATGAATTACAGTTTCGTTTTACTCCGCTGGGCTTCCTGTAACCACCCACCATGCCGATTTTTAAACCGAAAAGCACGAAGACTATAAAAAATGTACAAAACTCACTCATTTCATTCATTGATTCCTAATTTCTAACTCGATTGTCACCAAAGGGTCCCTAATAATACCATGTTCTAATCTATGGACTGAAATAAAAAAATATATTCAGATGTTTACGTTTTATCTAGAAAACATTCTTCTAATTTGATGTGTGCAATTGATTATTTTATTTTTACAGGTGGTTTTTGTAGCCTTGCCACAGAGAACTGTTTTGATCATATATACCTGTTACGTCGCCTGAGGAGATCGTAAATGCCGAAACCCACGAATGAAGACAAGACCGCAGAGATATGGAGCGAGTGTGCAAACCACAATGTTATCCAGGCAAGCATGTACGTGTATTACGACAGTGTAAGAAGCAAATGAAAATTCAAGCTTCCTTCTAGACATTATTTCAGCACCTCCTGTGTGAGATAGCGGGCCACTTATTCCTAGCCATCCACAATGTTTGAATAGTGCCGGGATAAAGTTGGCAACGGGATAATCCACGACAATAGAGGCATCGCTATTAAAATGCTGTGAATCAAATAAAAATCGATTTAGACTAATCCAAGGATCCGATTCATTATGCAAACTCAGTTTGGCGCGGTCGCATAACTCAGAATTGAGTATGAAACTGAGTTTTCTCTACCAACCAGTCAGAAACGACTTTTGAGAAGTTAAGGTCTTTCGGATTGGTTGACACAAATATCTCTAGCTCAGACTAAAACATTCATGATTTATCATTTTTGGGCCAGAAAGGAAAGGGTAGATGTCCTGATGAAAGATTAGAAGATGAACAAACAAAGCTATTCAAAGACTGAGACATAATGCATCTATGAAAAAGTAAAGTATGAGATGGACGGTTGGTATGCAATCTCATGAACCAAACGCTTCAGAATTTTGTTCTGTTGTGAAACCTTTGGAATCCAATGTCAGACGATTGGGAATAATGCAAGAAGATTGTCATAGCTACAAATTACAGGACCGCTCCTCGACAAATCTGGAGGACTGTCATAGATGCAATTACTAGGACCCCTCCTCGACAAATCTGGAGGACTGTCACAGCTACAATTATCAGGACCCCTCCTCGACAACTCTGGAGGACATAAAATAAGCTGATGGTCTTAACGTCTGTATCAGAGTCGTGCAATGTTATTATATTGTAACAAGCCGGAGGGGTTTCTTGACTGAGCTATGTCAAACCCTGGCGCTAATACCATCAGAAGTCATAAGTTTCCCCTGATTCCAAAGACTCTCATACAACTACTGTTGTAAAGTGGAAACACCAACGCGTCAAACCTATAAATAATTTGCTCTAATTAATACATGACCACAAATCTCACAACGTCCCAATTGTCTATTAACCGCACAACTGCATGGTTTCTCCTCATTAACTTTCCGTAACGTACCGCCAATATTTCACGCCTTGAAACGATGCAACCCAACCACCTAATACAGGGAACTATTTTTACTACACCACATTAGGCCAGTGAAATCATAACCTTAAGCCACATTTTGGCTGTAACTCTACACCACATTTACCACCATATCAACAATAAACGGCGCCTACCGACGACTGAACAGTCCCTTCTCGTTTATTCTATTGTATAATTTACCAGTCTCCAATCATAAATACTGCACCTGGAGTCACACAATCGATTTACACAATTAGATTTTAATAGGGGCTACTAAACTCCAGGGACACTCATGCGGCTCTCATCTGAATTCCATGGCATCATGGAAACTCACTAACACTTCACTCCGTTACGTTTGGCCCTAGTAAATGGCTAATTATTTCGGTCTGAGGAATATTTCCCAGCACCGACATTCCATAATCGAACAAGTATTCACGAAAATCTAAGAAATCCTTTAAACGAAGAGCTATAAATAAATGCGCATATTCCAAATTTATTACAGTATGTTGGTTAGACTGCACGAACTTTTAAACGGGTTTTTGAGAATATGGGTAAATTTTTGGGGCCTTGCGAACATAAGAATTTCTATCGTTTTGAAAGCAAGTAATCGTGCGATGAGAACGATATTAACTTCACTGATGACGTAGATGTTTGCACGTATTTCTATTTACAACGTTACTAACATGTCTTCATTTTATTTTACTTTGCGTCTAAAGATAAAAACAGAATTTGGTCTGTCAATAAAAGACGCAAGAACATTTTCATTATTAGATAAGTTTCTGTCTAATACAATCATTGGCATACGTGATTATTTACTTACGCACCGCTTGCACAACGGGCTTTAGAAATTCACACACTTAGATTGGATAAAATCTCAAGTTTTCTAGTAGTGTAAACACAGACTCTTTTCTGTGTATAAAGGTTTAAAAAGGGTTACGTCACTGGCCTTTAGGAACATCTCAGCTGGAAACAAGGGCGAATTATATCCCATTGCAGAGCTTTCTAGTGTCAATGCCTCCTGTTTATTTATTTATTTATTTTTGTCCCGAAGGTCTTGAGCTCTCTGCTTGATAAACAAACAAGCATTATTTATTTCCAAAAATTGTACCAACACATGTTGAATGCCTGTTGCATTCACCCTTTGATATAATAGATCACTACTGATTAAATTTTCCCCTTTGCTTGAAGTGACCAGGCACAAATTGAAAGATAACTTCGCCCATTAATCACGTGATCCTGCTGAATTCAAGCCTATGGTCAGCTATTCGACAAAATGGCAACACTATTTGGAGTCGATGCCATTTAAGCAGGGCCGGTTTAACCCAATTGTAGAACAAGGCGGCCACCTAGGGCAACAAGATGGGGGTGGGATGCCAGAAATGAAGTACACTCTCAGGTTATTCATTTATTATCATTAAATATGTTGACTAAATTATGAAATTAATAAATTACCAAGCCGAACGTGTATTAATACTAATGAACAATCTATAATAAGCGATGTTCGGGGTGGAATGGGGAGGGGGGGGGGAGGGTCGCAAGGCGCCCTGGACGCCAAATACTCTTGCACCGGCCTTGCCTTTAAGACGATTTATGAAAATTTCAACCTTACAACGCCACCATTCGCCACCTGCAGAAAGTACAAACTTTTGGTAAAGGGGGAATGTAAAATCTGTGAAACTTTCTAATGCTGGAGATAATCGGGGCGGCATTAGTGCCAGAATGTTTCGAAATCAACACAGAGCTGAAGAATACTAATTGAGTGCACACATAACATTGCAAACATTCAGTAGAACAAAATCGCAAATGCTTATTAAATATTTATTGATCATAAATTCTAAACCGTACTGAAGCCGGGGATTATAATTATGTATTATATCTGAAGAGACATCTCTCTCTCTCTCTCTCTCTCTCTCTCTCTCTCTCTCTCATGATTGTTTGAATTTATGTATCGTATATCTCAGTTTGTACTGCAATTTTATTGTATGTATTTGTTTATCCGGTTATAAAATGATTGCTTCATGCTTATTTATATCCCTATTTATAGCCAAGGTGGCTTAATAATCTCCAAGCATAAGATATACCAAACACTTAAATATTCACTTGCTTATATTTAAAATTATGTGTGGCGTATAATAAAATATTAAGTTAAAGATCTGTATTCAGCCTCTATCGGCTGCCATAATGTGTCCCGTGGGTGAGGCACGTTGATTTGTCAGTGTTTGGCTAAACTTCAACTAGGTTTGGGGAAAGGATATATTTCACACCGCCAACAAGTCGATCTGATTCTGGTTATCTGCTGTCGGAGCTGCGAAACACCGTTTCAGATGTTGTTTATCACACACGAATCAACCCAATAAATCCACCACTGTCAATGAAATATTTCTAACCGATCATCAGAGGAAAGTGGCGAATGACTAAGTATTCCGAGGTAAGTAGCCGAGGTAAGTATTCCGAGGTAAGTAGCTTAGACGTGCGCCGATCGATCAAGCACATTAGTTTGATTGGTACCTTGCTTCCGGTCAATTTGGCATGGTTCAAGTGTTGTCAGGATGGCAGAACTAGAAATAAACCGGAACCGGAAGAGCAAGGCCAGTAAGATGTTTTGCATTCCAGATGACCGGGTTTGTCGTATGACTTCTAGCAGCAGAGAGGGTGAACCCTACAACTTTGTAGAGACCTTATTTTTGAAAATTAAGGGTTCCTACGAAGGCTGAAAAAAAGAAGTTTTTGCCTTAATAATGAAAACTTCTTTAATTGACCAGATTTTTTCACAATCTGGTCACATACGTATGTCATTCACCCTCTCTGCTGCTATAAATTAAACAGCCAGTATAGATATTATCAATAATGAGTATTGGAGAACCACACTCAGCTAAATTAACTCTACTGCTGCTATGATTTTTATCCAAAAATTGTATCAAGTCCGTTGCGATATCTTGACCTTGGATCGTGTAAATTTATCGTTACAAAACCAAAAGGAGCAACTTGTGCTTTTGAAAAGAAATTTTTAAATTTATTCATGTCCATGTCGCCTGAACACCAAGTATAATAAATATTCTGCAGCGTATGATTATCTACGCTATTAAACACAACCAAAATATTGCAGTTGTCTCTGATTACTTTTGGAATTTGTGTATATCTCTGTGTAACATAAATCACGTCTGTATTTTTATGTCTACCTCGTGAAAATATTCTAGCTGGATTTGATTGTTTGTCCAGCATAACATCATCATACACTACTAAATTATTAATAAATCCATCCAGATCATCTACGGATGGCGCTTCATCAATATCAGTAATAAAGTCTATGACATTGTCTTCATGCAACGATTTTGCGTTTTCATTAAAATCTTTAAGTACTTCGTAACATCGCTGATTATCTACAGATGGCGCTACTAAATACAATTTATCCCACTTCAGCCATCGCATTATTAGATTAAGTAGTAATTGCGTCTTCCCACTTCCAGATGGGCCTATTATAATCATTCTGATAGAATTCGGAAGCGCTGGATGGTGTTTTACTGGCTCTTGTTTTCGTGTCGCAGAAAAGTCAATTATATCCATATAATAAATAATATGAGTCTATATTGTGTTCAATGCAGAGCACCTACCGATACTACTGAATTAACGACAGTAACAACAAAAAATAAAAGACGTGCACTTACAGGCAAGTGTGTGAAATGTGGCACCAAGAAATATAAATTTATTCCAACAAAGACAGGCGGGGGTGATATAGCCGCTTTATTAGGAAAATTACCAGGAACTCCATGGGCTAAATATCCCGGTGAGAAACATTTACCCGGATATAATTATTGTGGTCCTGGAACTCGACTTGATATCAGACTCGATGATCAAGATCAACCAAAACCAGGAGAGTATCCAGTAAATAAGACTGATCAAGCGTGTCACGTTCACGATGTCGCGTATAAAAGTAAGGATTTGCAACACCGACATCTTGCGGATGTGAAATTGATTCACGCGTTAAATTCTATACCTAATAAATCTCTCAGAGAAAAATTAGCTAATTTTCTAGTAAAAACTGCTATGAAAGGTAAACTAGTGCTAGGGGCTGGCAATTAATTATATAACTATCATAATGGAATCTGTTTATTATTCCCCGAGAGGATTCTGGAGAGGTAAAGCAGCGATTAGTAAACTCGCCGAAGCAGCAAAAGTTTCACGTGATGTCGCTGCATCATGGTTAGCACGACAGGCAATATGGCAAATCTTCCTAAGTCCACCTAAAAGAATTCATTACGCGCATTTTGATGTTAGTGTCCCTAATGAAGTTCATCAAGCAGATATTTTGTTTTTACCACACGATACCATTAAAACACGTGGACGAAAATCACGCACGTACAAATACGCGTTAACTGTCGTTGACATTGCGAGTAGATATAAAGAAGCGGAGCCATTATCAACAAAGACAACATCTGAAGTTGCATCTGCGTTTGAGCGCATTTATCAACGTGGTGGTCTACGATGGCCACGGTTATTACAAGTTGATCCCGGTAAAGAATTTCTTGGAGTAGTATCATCGTTGATGAACAAGCACAACGTTAAAATCAGACGAGGACATACTGAAATTCATCGTGATCAGGCAATCGTTGAACGATTTAATAGAACTCTTGCCGAGCGGTTATTCGGATATCAATATGCAAAGGAAATATCTACTGACTTCAAAGATAGATCTCGTGAATGGGTTGCAAGATTACCGAGTGTGATAGCTGCGTTGAATAATGAAATTACTCGTGCAACTTCCATGAAACCTTCTAATGCGATCAAAAAAATATATATACCAATACAACGACGTGAATCTTTCTCTCAACCAGTATTAGGTAATGTTACAGTTAGATATTTATATGAACCTGGCGAACTTGAAGGTGGTAAAAAAAGAGCAACCGATCCTATCTGGAGCGTAACTACACATAAAATTTCTAGCGTGGTTAGATCCACTGGTAGACCTCCAATATACAGACTAGATTCTACAGCCCCTCAACGTGGATTTGTACGTGAACAATTGCAAATAATTCCTGAGGATACACAATTACCACCAAGCTCAATTTTGTAAACGTCCAGAGCCTCGACGTCGATTACACTCAAGACAGGTCAGCATCACATTATCACGTATATGACCGAGATCACTATTAATTCTGTCTACGGTAAATTGTCTTGGATTCGAATACTGCCATGACATATTACAGTTACAACTTGCGCAATTATTATTCTGTAATTGTTTTAGTTTTATAATAAATTCAACATCAATATCAAAGTCATGATTATTTTTTTTGTCAAACTGCTTATAACCAGATAGTTTCTTTCTTATTACGTCATTATTAACAGTTTGATCATTATTTTCTATAAAATTCATAATAACCCTATGTAGTTGAGATATTCTCCTGACTCGAGATACGGCGAGATAAACTAAATTCGACCATTCGATCCGATCATCTACAATCCAGATTTTAGTATCAGTTATAGTTAACCCTTGTGATGAGTGAATAGTTATAGCGTATCCTAACGTCCACGGTGATTTATTCATACTCAGCGCATTCTCAACGACATTAATATCGACTAAAATAATATCATTCAAGACAAGATTCTGTATCCTTGGTGGAACCAAGGCACCAGGAATTTCAACATTAATATTCTGTCGTCGAGTATCTGAGGGGCTATAGCACAAAGGTACAGGTAGATCTGAAAACTTTTCTTTATGTAACGTAAATAATTTATTCTGTAGTTCATCACGAACTATCTTTCTACTCGCGACTATTAAATCAGCGGGATTCCATAAAGTCCAAAATTCATTCATAGAAGTCTCTGGAATTACTCCTCGCATTATCTCACATTGTACTCTGTCTGGCTGAAGTCTGATTAATTTTTAAATTCCTTCAGCGGTTCATCGATAGCTCTATGGTCATCATGTATTTCTTCATAATAATTTACGTTATTCTTTAGCCATTCATGTGGAGACTCTCCAACAAAAGGTGGTGGTTGACCATGATCGCCGCACATTATTACAGCAGTATTCTTCAATAACAACCATTCAAGAAATGTTTTTAGTGTTTCTAACGACACCGTGCATATCTCGTCCCATATAATATATTTAGGTATATATTTTTCACCCATCCGCGATGGGGTCCATGTGTCTCCGCACCATCTAAAGAAACTGTGATATGTACACGATTTTACTCCTCGTTGCTTTATTTCTCTAGCAAGTTTATGTGTAGGTGTTAAAACAATTATATCTGAACTATTATTCATAAATAAATTAATTACACGAGTTGTTTTACCTGACCCTCCACACCCATTAAGATAAACGGTCTTATGTCTAGATACTGGATCGTACAGAGATGGTGCAGATGACTTTAATATTTGATTATTATTTTTGTAATATATCTCCACAATTTCAACATCTGCATATTCAGAATAACTAAATATATTTTCTTGTTTTATTCTCCATGTCCCCCATTCACCATTACCGAGTTTTAATAAATCCTTATATTTTTATGTACCTAAAATGAATCCGTAGCGACTCTGACGGCGTAACGGGGAAATTTATTTATCATCGATAGTAGGTTTATAGAAACATAAGCTAACATCGAAGATCTTAAATGAGTAAATTGTGGTGACTCGCCATCAAGGTAGCTCACAATGGTACCTAGTTTCGTTCCATCTGATAAATAAGCATTACATCTGTTTATAAACGTATTTTTCTCCGTTGTATCAGCGATTATAAAATCTAGTTCAGCGTCGTCCATAATCAATCTTGTACACGCTCGTTTATAATCATATGAACCACCTTGAGTAAACTTACCGATTATCTTTCTACCAAGATCTTTTGCAAATTTCTCATCGTACTCGTTTCTGTATTTATTTATTTTAATAATATGATCTTCATGAATATCAGGGAATTCTTTCCTGGTATCATCGATATTAAATCTATTTGGTTCCGGTAACCAAACTTGCTTCTGTGAATTATACGATATAATCGCTTCAGTTACTCTCAACGATATTAAAAATCCAGCATCAAGCATATATCGCAATAGTACTATCGGAACCCAACATTTTTCTGAAAAATGTCTTCCAAACCAAGCATAAGTAATCGGATGAAGATTTTCTGCAAATTCGAATAATTCTACATGAGCAAATCCGGTTAAGTCAAAATCTGATAAATGTCCGTTTATTGCAACCCTGGTCATGTCATGTGTAGGATGTCCGAATCTCTTAAAGTACTTAGAACATACTCCATATCCAAGAAAACTCCCAGGATAACATGCAGCCATATCAACTGAGATAACATCATTATAATCGTATTTGGTGTTCCATAATCCACCGTGACCATATTCTACACAGCTTTTCTTGACATCTTCAAGGAATTCTGATCGTGTCGTTTTCCATGAATGTTTTTCCTGAGCGAAATGAGCCGCTACAGATGGAACTGTAAAACAATTATTTAATAATTGTCTAATTTTGACATCGTCTGAAGTATATTCACGCCAAAGGCGCTGCGCAAGATGTTCCATTTCTACATTAAGAGATTCTGTACGGTAAATATCACCATTAGGCCGTACAAACTGAGCGTAATGATCATATTCCGAACTCTGAAATAACCAAACGGATACAGGGTCACTTTTGCTGATATTTTAAATAAAATCAAAGATGTCACCGTTATAAAATTTAACCGTTCTATCTCGTGGAAATATTGTTACTGCTGAGGTCCATGCATGTGCATTATGATCAACGATTGTTATAGGGTTTCCATTTTTTATATATTTTGGTTCGTATAATATCTCTCCGGTTAGTGTTTTTACTGCTATTGGAAATCTTAATAACTTTTCTAGTTCAGCAACATCCTTAATAGATGCACCAGCATCTTTAACCGACTCTGCCCATGTGTTTATTTTTTTACGTCTTAAATCAGTTAAACCATTACCACGTATCGCATTTGTAAAGTGTTCTGTAACTCGTTCAGCTACGCAGTTTATTCTTTGATATTTTCATCGGTTTGAGATCCGCAACATTAGGTTTATCATTCAGCGGAAATATTCCATATACAACTGCAGTTGCTGGATAACTCTGTATATAGTAAGGTTTATCAATGCCAGTAAGTATTCCGGGCTTAGATTTATTACTTAAAAGAACAATATTACCCCTGGGCTGCACACGGACTGGATCACGCTTATCACGAATAATCCAAATATCTTCTTCTGTATTTACAATAAATTTTATTAAAATAAAATATTTTTGATTATCAAGGTTATTAATAATTACTTTTCCTCGTTTGTCATTCATCATATTAGTAACATTTCCAACTCTGAATGTTGACCATGCATGAACTGCACCATCGTCACGAAATTCCCTTTTTGCTTCACGAATACGTTCGGTTACCGTTAATGCCAGATCCTGCATCGAAATACTAAGTTTATATTCTGATAGTCTGTCAAGGTCAAATCTAGCAGGGGAAGGTTCAATTGCCGATAATTCCTCCATTATTATAATTAGGGCAAGTATATATTTAATTGAACATTAATCTTTTTGTATATGATTGAAACACAAAACAAATGTGCTTGGCTCAAAATTGGATATACTTCTACTTGTAATAAATCATGCGTGAATGAATACTGTAGTTATCATATGCAATGTGTCAGAAATGGAAGTCTAGGACCAAAACTGTGTATTGTGTGTAGTGCTGGAGTGCGAGGAAAAACTCAACTGTGCGCGCAATGCGGTGATAAAAAGTACAGAGAGTTAAAACGATATTACGAAAAAAATAAAGCTGACTCTCCTATAAAAACCGAAGAAGATTATTTGGCTAGATTTTCAAAAAAAAATAATGATTTAAACAAATAGTATTATATATAAATGGAACAAAATGAGTTTGTGTCACATCCAATCCTTACTAATTACGAAGCATCTCGAGAAGGTGTGATTAGAAACTGCAGATTGAAAAAACCAGTAGGTAGTGTTACCAATACTGGTTATCTTAGATTACTGTTAATGGCAAGAAAAAAAATTATTTATCTCATATATTTACCTACGAGTGTTTTTTTGGAATAATCAAGGATGGGTATGTGGTTGACCACATCAACGGCGATAAGCTTGATAATTCGATTTCTAATTTACGAGTTACTACACAGAGTCAAAATTGTAAATCCGGAAACACAGGAAGGTGTAAATTATACAGAAAGAGAGCTATTAAATCTATAAATACAGAAACAGACCAAGAAATAGCTTTCCCATCAATGAATGCGGCTGCCAAATATTTTGACATAGCACCACAATCGGTACAATACGTGGCAGAAAATATACAGAAATCTTCCCTTTCCAAAAGATTTACACAAAAAATAAATTTTCAATACGTTTAGTCTACCGTATTTTTTATGTTACCAAATGATTACTTGATAGCTACTGAAACATGGTTGGGATATAATATGAGGTATCCACAGAAGCATATCTATGAGAGATACCTACCGAAACATGGTTGGGATATAATATGAGGTATCCACAGAAGCATATCTATGAGAGATACCTACTGAAACGTTAATTTTCCCAAGGGTTTTGTTTAGCCATAATTACAGTCACTGACTCTGTCAGGGGTTCATCTTCACCGCTCTCAGCATTGACAGAATCAGATAGCATAATCTTTCTTAATTGCATTACACGATTATCCACAATCATTTTTCTTTCGTACTCGTGAGACAGTTCAGATTTAATATTTTCGATCGAACGTGCAAGATGTGCAAATAGCTTTACCTGATTGTCGTTTACCAGAGCTAGTGATTCAAGCATGGATTGATAAATTAATTTTATAAATCTGTAGTTTGAAGATAGTGTATATTTATTATCAAATTTTCTTTGTTGCAGTAATTCAAAATCGCACATAATTTTCTGAGGGTCGAGATTATCAGATATTTTTATTCCGTTATGTTTTAGTGTTTTAATAGCACAGATAATACCATTAATGTTTTCTTGGTTCATTATATATATATATATATATATATATATATATATATATATATATATATATATATATATATATATATATATATATATAATATAATATAAAAATAAACAAAAATATACAGCGCGGGGTGACATTCGGTCTACCATTGCATAGTTGTATCAGATAAACCTAATGAGGTTCCGAATCTTTGTTTAGACATTTACCCCCCAAGAGACCCCTAAATATCCGTAACCGAAACTTTAGAGGCTCAGAGGGTTGTCTATACGTGTTATTTGTTTACCCCCGAAAGAATTCCTAAATATCCGTAACCGAAACTCTAGGAACTCAGAGGGTTGTTTATACACGTGTAGGTCTTATTTTAGTGACCAATCAGATTCTGTTTATTGCCTTACAAGAATTCCTAGATATCCGTAACCGAAACTCTAAGAACTCAAAGGCTGATTGGTCTTTGTGACCTGGAATCTCATTAGGTTTATTTTTAGTTTGCGATTGTGTCTTTTGGAATGGCCCTTGTGTGGGGTACCCCTTTAGTGAAGTCACAAGGTCACGACCTCATATCACCCCCCGCTGTATATTTTTGATGAGATGATATGATGATGATGATGATGATGATGAATGCCGTCTTCACGCCAGCACACCAACCCATAACGATCAACCAATGGGTGATTCACAAAAGTGAATCCACCACGTGTTGACGTAGTGGATTGGTGTACTCTGAAGACGGGGGTGGCTGGAGCCCCCAATAAATTATAAATTTTGGCATAAAATCGCCCCCCGCAGATAATTTATCCTTCTTGGGTTTCGAACCATGACCCTCCGGATGAGAGTTTCTACGCGCTATCAACTGAGCTATCGGACCTTGTTATAAATACATATTGAAAAAGTTAGTATGTGTTTACCAATAACCTTAACACTATGTCAGTCATATCGTTATTCCTAAAAACTACAATATTCTTAACAAAAACCACATTTTTCTGTCTAAAATGAGATTTTATATTTCTAGTTTCCAAAATATATATAATTCTGTATAACACTGAGTCTATGTGTGGGCCGTAACAGCGGATATTGATTTAGTTATATAGCGGTTCTTAAAATAACTTTACGCACAGCTGTTATGGAATAATCAATATGCAGCCACAGCTTTCTAGATTTCATTGTGTACGGATTTTATGTAAACAAAAGAATAAACATCCGGATATTTTTTTTTGTTATAAAAACGCATTATGATAACGCTCTATGAGCGTACATACAGGTTTATATTCAGTTCTTCGTTCCTCGTGTCCAGAACTCTATTATTTTGGTCTGTAAGTTTAAAGTGTATTCTTGTCAGAAATGGATTATGAACTCGCAGGTAAACGGGATTAATTGGTTCAATTACAATTAACCACCCTGGTGGGACTAACGAACTAAAACTGAATAATATGTACCCTTGCTGAGCTTGGCTAGATTTAGAAAGATCTACCTGATAGCTACCTTCAATAACATCGCATACCAGATTGACTGCAATTGTTGTTGTTATGTTTACAATGCCTGGCGATATATGACGTCCGGCACCAAAGGGATTGTTATTGTGTTTTAGTATAACCGGTGGTGGGGCTATTTTTCTCCATGAATCACACATCCTTTTAAAATGTTCATCAATAAGATCATTAACTGATTTCTTTAACTCGGACGAGTTAAATCCGGGAATTATAAATGTTGCTAGTTGTTCTCGCGTAATTCCGAAATATTTAAGAAATATTGTTGTAAATAAACGATTGGATGGAACACGCTGTTCTGGATTGTCTTCATTAACTATATAAACATCAAAATATGTTACTATAGGTGAGAGTACTAATCTTTTCTCTCTGTTAACAAAAACATCATTCATGAACTCTAGGTCTGAAGCAACTTGATTCAAATGCTGTATCGTTTCAATTATCTGATTTTTTAAATCATCGTTGTAAAAAAACATTAATACTTGAAAATAAATTTTGTAGATTATTAAATACACGCTGATGCTCAGATTTAGTTGTATTAGCATATGAATTTATTAAATCAATATCAAGTGTTCTTATCGAAACTTTTTTACCATCAATTTGTTTCGTAAAATAGAATTCTATTCTATCTATATAATGTGGAATTCTTCCAGCACTATCAAAATATTGTTTCCATGGATAAGCCTCTTCTACTTTTCGATATTCTGGAATATTTATAAACACCTTTTTATCAGTAATGAAGTCGGATCGCTGTGGTTCTGGTGGTCCCTGATAAGCTGGTGCAACTTCAGGCCATCCTAACGCTGACCTGATCGAACTCTGATAAATATCTACGAGGTAGTCAGGAGAATTTATTTCAATCACCGCTGATAGTGTTGGTTCATGAACAGTGATTGCTATTTTAGATTCTTTCCCTGTGATAGATTTAATTCTGCGTTGGAACTCATCATTAATCTGTTCTATTTGATAACTGCCCGTTGAAATTCCAACAACCTGCCAGTCAGGTGTTCCATCCGGTTTATTCTTATTCGCAAATACCAGTGAATTATTTGGTTGTTGTCCACCAAACGGTTTTGATATAATATTAGGCCAACTATAATAAACTCGTAATTGCGCTAATGCTATTTCCTTTGCTGGAATTGCAGTCGGAAAATTAACGCTAAATTCAGGATTGGTTGAACTTAATGATATCATGGTAGTTTTTGACGGCGTTGTGTTAGCTACGATCTGCTGTAATAGTTCGCGCGACTCTGACATTATTATTATCGTTATTATTTAATTCTCCATCTTTCCGTCACTAGAGAACGCATCGCGTTCCACTATGAACGCTTCATCGTAGGTTTTCATTATCGTTACGAACTCCTCATCGGATATTTTACCATCACCGAGATACGCTGAAATATACGAGCATA
This sequence comes from Megalonaias nervosa, assembly GCA_016617855.1. Lineage (NCBI taxonomy): Eukaryota > Metazoa > Mollusca > Bivalvia > Unionida > Unionidae > Megalonaias > Megalonaias nervosa. Next base: position 18,919 of record JAECUM010042520.1, read on the forward strand.
ATTTAGTGTATGCGGCTGTTGCTGTGTGCAATTTCATCACGTACTCGTTTGGTTTATCATTCGTACACGTAGATATTTTTTTAGAGATAATACTGAAAATACCTGCGCATGTTGTTGCCGTTGAAACTATAATTGTTACAACTGCAGGCGCTGTCATCGTTATTGTTGATAATAATAATCCACTTCCAGCAATAACAGCAGAAACCGAGTATACCATTATATCAATAACAACCATACGACGACGATATTTTTTACCTTTATCGTGTAATCGTCGATGATATTTTTTAGTTTGGTTTGACACTCACATACTTGAGCGTATCTGTGACGTTGAACGTCGATAAATGACTCTTGATTCATTATACTTATCTAGGTAACTAATTGAGGAGTTTCGGCTACAAATTCAATACACCACCAATAATCTGCTGTGGTTAACTTTTTATTATCCGCTATTAGCATAAACGTTTCCTCGACATCTTTATGTAACACTATAGACACAATTTCAGAAAAATCATCGGTTGAATGACGCCATGGAAATGTGGTAAATATACTGAATTTTGCACTACTAAATACAGATAATCTGTATACACCAGTAACCTCTGCGGTATGTTTAAAAGTGTTATTTTCCTGCGACCATGTTGCCTTTCCTGATGCGACTGTGTACACGATATTAATGATATGTTTGTGAGGAATTTTAACGAGATCAGTTTTTTGAATAA
>JAECUM010042521.1:0-16074 GCA_016617855.1 Megalonaias nervosa
ACAGCTGGCTTCCTAGGTCAGGTTTCCTTGCAATACAATAACCTTTGTATTGATACCCTTTAAAAAAAAATGACTTAAAAGTATCCAAAGTGGGTTTCCGAGATCGGCTTGCATTGTAATAAAAATAACCTTTTTCTCTGATGTCCTGTCAGTAAGTTCAAACAATGAGTTTACTGCTTGCTGCCAGTTGTGTTTATTCACCACCTGGACTTCTATTTGCTTGGTATCTGTAGTTATAATTAATACCAACAGGCATTGATGTCTGCAGGAAAATAGTATACACAGCAATAACTTGCTTTAATAGTACTTTTGTAACCTGTGCTAGTGAAAAGATTGTCACTTGCACTCCACTGAATGTATTTTCAAATAACGATTTTTATTTTGCATGATACTATCATATAGCTGACCTAGATATAATTCAATCCTGGATATTGTGCACCTAACACCATGTCATAAGCGAATGGAAGATGTCTTCAAGCAATTGTGATTTTAAAAAAAGAGGAAATAAGAATACAATGTTATTTTTTTTTATTTTATTATCAAATAAGTGTTTTGTTTATCTACTTTACTGCAACGTGCAATTCAGGGGGTACAAATTCAACACAAATTTATTTTGTTTCTTAAGTCTTGGGACACAGGACAGAGGTGAAAAAGGTTTCACTGTAAGTTCTGGGACAGGAAAAAAAATAATGATTTTATTGTGTCCCAATATATACGGTAAATACAATACTTCAAAAGCTGGATTGAAAACAAGATTCTAAGATGGTCACAAATGAACAGACAGCTCATTTTTATACAGGACCACCAAGATGTCATAACAAGTCTTTAAGTGAAAACCTATGTATATCTGATGTCTATTCAGGAAAAGCAGTTATGAAAAGATCAATATGGCAACAATGGCAACTATGGTGGCCAGATTGTAGATCTGATCACCAACACTGCCAAATAGGACCAGCTAGGATAAGAAGTCTTTTAATAAAACCTCATGTTGCTAAAGCTATTTTGTCACAAGAAATTGCCTGAACAAGATTTTAAAGGTGATCAGCACAGTTATGAAATTAGCAGTCTAATTAGCACCACATTTTCACTTCAGACCAAGTACACATCATAAGAAGTCTTCGATGAAAACTCCTTTTTGATGTGACAATCCACGTCACAGAAGTAGCAATCACAAGCTTTTTTCAAGATGACTACCATAGTAGGAATATATGAATGTCTGATCAGCATCATTTAGGAAACCAGACATCAAACAAGTCTTTCTATGCAAAACCCCATTTATTTCCATCCATTCAGAAGGGGTGGTGATAACAAGATTTTCAAGATGGCCACCATCCATAGGGAGTGTCAGATAGGCACCAATTTTACTGGGATCAACACGACATCCTAAGAAGAACTATAGTGAAAACATCATGTCAATACAATGATTCCTTCAAGAGCAGCAATAAAAAGATGTCAAAGATGGCATCTGTGGCACTATACTGGATCTTTCAAGCACATTCTGTTTATTTATGACCAACAAGTCACCACACGATGTCTTTTAATGAAAATCCTACATTCATATGACCACATACTCAGAAGGTGCAGCAATCACAAGATTTTCAAGATGGCCACCATGGCTGGCCATAATGGTTGTCTGTTCAGCACCATCTTCAGTTTGGACAAACTGTTGTATTCTATTATTGAAAATTTCATGCTGATATTACCATCCATTCAAGTAAAGTTGCAATAGCATGATTTTTTAGATGACCATACTGACCGATAGATCAGCACCATTTCCATTCATGACCAGAGGAAGTCTTTTAGAGAAAACCTTCTGTTCATATGACAATCCATTCAGGATAAGCAATAACAAGGTTTTCAAGTTTTATGTTAGATACAGATTAGACACAATGGATACTGGTTGACAGTCCAAAAGACCAACATAAACTGGATCTCTAGACATTATTATTTTTATCACTGTCATTACAAAATCAATAATTAGGGATATAATCTACAGTTACACCATTAAACATTAAGAAATCTGAGGATATGATTGTTCCAACTTTAGACAGGTCCAATTTATAATTTGAAATAACCTGTTGCTGACTCAGCATATCTTTCATAGCAAGCCCTTAATTACTGCATGCAATTGCTACAACCTACAGTCCCAAGATATAAGGAAATGGAGGTATGAAACCCCCATATCCTAATATCTAGACTTCTAAAAGCCTTGATGTTGAATGATTACCCTAGGCACTTTTCTTGGAAATGTTAGCCCTGATATCTGTCCTTCGAGCAATATAACATGTGGCAGTTTGTCGCCACACAAGACTTTAGAAAAAAAATACATCCAGCTTAGGCTCTATTTTGAAGCATAAAATTAGAACTGTCAGTAAGCAAGCAGTTATGGCATACCACACCTCTAAAACTAATAGTCTGACAAAGCCAATCTAATATGAAACAAACTTTTCAGGATGATGAATGGACAAAATTTGTAATTAAACTCTAGACATAATAAATTTAAAAAAAAAATGAATCCTATATGGGACATAATATGATTGCTATGACACAAATCAATACCAAATTTCATGAAAATACCTTAAATTGTTTAGAAGATATTAAAAGTAGATGAAAGTGACTGAAACAATTTGTAATAAAAATAGGAATAACTCTTCAAATGCTAATCAGACAGATTATATTTTACAGCATATAATATTATCAAATTCAACAAAGATCCTGATGATGTAAGGTTACAGTCCTTGTTTGATCAAAACTGGATCACAAAGAATGGCAACAGAATGGCAATAAGTAATTGTAGGTAAAAGGACAGCTAAAAACCAGATGATATAAACTGATTAATACTATATGCTCACTTAGCCAATTGAGAAAAAAATAATTTTAGTAAAGAAAGACCTTTACCCCTGAACTACTGACCACAACATTACTTGTGCATTATACTGTTTGAATACTGGTAACCATGATCTTCTAACTGTTTACCATAAATCAGTATGACTCTTATTTTAGTTGACAGTGACATGTTATTTTATAATGGTATATTCAATGGACTTCATGCAAACTATCCATAATGTTTAGTCAAAGCATGTAATACATAACCTAAGTAGCCTTGCAGAAACAGTTTTACCACTTTTCAGTCTCTCTGACCATAGCCTTTGACCTTTTGAACACAAAATTAATAAAACTCTAATATATCTCAAATGCAAGCCAACCACTGGGATCAGTTAAATTAGATGATAAAAAAACTTAAGATATTGTGTAGAAACAAAATTTTCTTCTTTGAGTCATTTGATCTTGATTTATTGACATTCTGATCCCAAAGCCAGTAAACCTCTCTCCAATTCCAAATGCAAACTGTATACAACATTTGGGCAAGGCTATCTAAGAAAGTTTTCCTGCTTTCAATACCTGTGACCTTGACCAAGGACTTTTTGTGTCCAAAAGCATTAGATTTTATTGTTGCCCCCAATGCAAGCAATTTACAAAGTTTGGTAATGGTAAGATGGTGGTGAACTGACATAATTGTACAGAAACTAAACAGATTACATAAGGACAGATATGTACCGACAGACAGATAGATGTAAAATAAATCATAACATATTACATTTTGTCTTATGGTCAGTGTACAAACAAGATCAGAGTGCATTTGATGTACCCACACTCGGCACTTTTAATATTATTATTTTGGTAAATTATGTAACAATGAAGCTCATTGAATAGGCACCCATAAATGATAATATAAACAATGCACCCATCAAAAGATTCTGATCCCTTAAGCTCTGCTGGGAATTTCTCCACTTTGGAGGTGCATTTTCTTTCCCAATATGGGTATGGAGAATAAATCACTTGTTAGATTTGATTTGTTAGACTTATTTAACTGATAAAGTGGTAATGAGACATCAAACATGAATTGTTGCAAGTTACAATACAATCATGATCCTCTAGTCAACTTTTAGTAGCTGCATCCCTTCCATGCAAAAATGTGTGGTCAATACTGGATATTTTGTTTGAGAGTTCTGACCAAAATGAGGAGTGTGTACTTATTAAGAGATGTCTAGGCACAGTATGGAACATAGTATATATTAAATACAAGTGTGTAAAACTTTTTGTATCTAAAATAAAATGCTTAAAGTTGTAATAATTGCTTGATTGTTTGAAAAAAGAAATAAAAACTGTACTCTGCTTTTAAATTGCCTGTATTTTAAATACTGACTGTAACAGAAACACAAACCCTATATGAAAAAATAATTACTGTCTGAACTTGAAGTCACATATGTAACTTTACCATATTAACAACTTCAGGTGCAAATACTGCTAAATAAACAATTTCCCTTTGTAATTTGTCTGTATTTTGATATCCTTTTTAATGAAAAAGTTCGAATTTGTCCAAAAGAATTATCCATTCTTTCATGGTTCAATCATATATGAGTACGTATGTTACAATTTTATATCCAAGATGAAAATCACATGTGTAGAATAGGTAAAAGTTAACGAGCATCCAGTCAAGGAACACCACAAGTCTTACAATCCCTAAATCCATAAAATCTGTAATAAATCTTCACAAAACTATGCAGTTCTCATGCTATTTATTCTAGAGTGTGACCTCACAAAGACATTCACCTGTCAAATTCATTACCTGCTCAGGTGTTACTTACTTAGAACATTAAGAAATATTTCTCAAATCTCTTTTGTTTTTGCTGAAATACAAGGTTGATATCATGTATTCAGCTGCCCAGTAAATATCAAAATCAAATATAGAAATTAAACCCAGGCCATCTCCAGTACAAAGACAGAAAGGGTTTCACTTCTTCAGGTGTGACAGGCTTCCATTTTCTAATGCAGCTGTTGTCAATCAAGTATACCCCATTTATTCTTTGATGTGCATCAAGATTTGCTAGATCTACGATCAAATGCAAGAAATCCTCCACAAAAAAAATAGCCTTAAATTTAAGTTTCATATTCTCCATTTCTACACTTAATTCTGAAATGCTGCTGAACTGGGAAATGACTGGCATGCTGTCAGTTTTGGTCCATCGAACTCATGCACAACATTATTTTCAGGTTCAAAATCACTCACTTGCATTCTCAGTAACACTTCTCCAACTCTAGTAATCTCATACTTCAAGACATTCAAATCACTGTCATCATCACTATAATCAGTCAGTATTTGCTGAATGAAATCAGCAACTGGAGATGACCTATGTTTGGAGTCAGCAATATTGAGTTTTCTAGGTAGTGCCTATTATGAGCATGCATTTGTAAGACTTCTTTGAGGAATAGAATCTTACAACTATGAAAATGTTTGTTCCAGGGCACAGTGTGCCAGACAAATGAAGTTTCATAATCATTCATATCAAGCCAAAGTGCTGAACATCTAAACAGTTGCTTAAATGAAAAACAACTTATGTCACGACAAGCAATACAAGACCTCTACTGGTTGTGCGACTTATGTCACAACAAACGCTTTTGAGGTTTAAGGTAAATTATGTGTAGGTATTACATAGTATATGGTCTGTTAGAACATGTAAACATTTTGTCTCTAATATAAAATTCTCTAATATAAAATGCTTATAACAAACTATTTAAATATGACATACTGTGAATTCTTTCATTTTTATGGATGTCATTTTGTATGGGTTTTTTTTTTGTCAAAAACAACATTTTCATCTAATTTCTGATTGGGTGCTAATGTTTCTACTGCAAGATCATTGTTCATTTAGTCTTTAAATTCATAGTTTGTGGCAACCAGGAAATCCACGAAAATTGGCAATGCACAAAAACAGCGAATTCACAGTATTGTTATAGCCAGCAAAAGTTATCATCATTTTATGAAGGCGCAAGGAAAACAGTCTCTAACACAAAATGTGCACATCAAAAAGTCATGGAAAAACAGTATTTCATCCTTACTAGTTAATTTGCCAGTTCCTGTAATGTAAATATAGTTTATATACTATAACAGAGATGAAGATTTTATAATAAACATGCTTGTGTACAACAATGGATTGAACAAAACTAAATTTCAGAGAAGTTTATTATTTTGTACTGGTGAAACCATTTATAATATAACAGGTTCAAAGATGAATTATAGGTACTTACCAACAGTGGTGTTGGCAACTGCAAAGAATTTGCCATCAGACTTTTAGAAATTTCACTGTAAAACAAAACATTGCATTCCATCAATCTGAAAGAATTTACAAACGATTATCAATTGACAAAATAGTAGAATTTAACTAATTTGTAAAGCTTATATCCTGAGCTCCTGAGTTTTGTCTCACCTGTCTAAGGCTACTTAAAAAGAGTACCAGGCACCTAACTCTGCTGTATAGATTTCGTTCAGGAGCTTTGCGTATTTGCACAAGTTTTAAATTTAAATAAAAACTACTTCCCTGATTTTCCCCACTGGTAATATCTGTTATAAGAAGAAACGTGTATAAACTACAGATCATACAATTCAATATCTGAATGATGGGGTTTGATTATTCAAGCAAGGCCTTAATTCTGACGAAAATTTCATTGAAGACTGCTAGCTCAGAAAGTATGTTTTCCCTTCATTTAGATCACAGGTAAATTCTAAACAAAGAGCAAATAACTTTTCGAGTTTTTGACATTTTAAATTTTCACCTGCGCACTTTGCGAAAATATTTATCTCCTATATGAAGAACAGAGCAGGAATTATGCCACACTTCAGGAGGAACTCAACAGGAATCCAGCTTAAGTCTGTAAAGCTGTTTTTGTCCAGTCACAACTGATGAACAGAACATGGAATTTTAGAAAATTCCTGCCCATATATATCAAAAGGAATTGTCATTTTCCAGTTCTCTTTGAAGGAAAATTGACAAAACAATATTTAATGTCCATGGAAAATGTAAATGCATTTTCATACTGCAAGGACTGTATTGCTATGTGCGACAGTACCTGAAAATTAGTTGCTAAGAAACATTTAGTCATATCATTTCCACAATGCATAATATGTCTTCCAAGAAAAGTTATTGCAAATGGGGTGTAATTTTACTTTTCTGCTGACAGGTTTTTGAAAAAAAAACTTTTTCCTAAAAGAAAGGGCATCTATTTGATTTGTCTTGTAATTTTGGCAAATCAGGAAGAAAGGGAAAAGTATATAAAACAATAATCAGTATTACTCTGGGCAAAACTTAATCTTCTATTACACAATATATCTACTGCAAACTCAGGATATTTACCCAATCCCCTCTTTAAAATTTCTTTTTTTACTATCATCTGATGAGAGAAATTAGTACTACTCTTGTCATCAGTTGACAAATTTCCAAGACTTCCCACAGTTATTCACAAATATTGTCATTTTCTACCTTGCTGAGCTGTTGCAAGGTCAAGCCAATTTAACTGCCTGGTTTAAACTAATTGGCCTACATGGTGTGTCTAATTTCTTTAGGGCTATTCCCATCCTTATTTTACATTTATTTTTTCATTATCTGCATTACTGTAGGTATGAAGTACTTCAAAGGCTAAGATGAAAGAAACAGGTGTGTGACAGTTGCAGTGATACCATTGTTTGAAAAGATTCAGAACTTGCCCATAGAAAAAGGGCTCTGGAATAAATATCTGTATAAATAACCTTTCGCCAAGATGACCAAATCTTTGAAAGATTGTTTAAAACATTACTCCAAGACATTTAAATGCATATCATGTGTACCTGTGTTACGTATATGTAATTAAATTGACTTTCCTATAAAAAATTCTGAAAGATATTCATGGAAATTTATTCTGGAATTATTTGGAAACAAAAACCGATTCAATTGAGGAATTGTTGATACTCGTACACTGGACCACATCTGACGTCATCGCCTTCCATATTTGTATGTCATCGAGATTTGAACCTGGATTCTAATAGAACTATTTAGTGATAGGACTTGTGTTTTCATTCTTAGGATCCAATTTTGGATTATATTCACAAACTGTTAAGTCCTATTTACCAATTTTTACATTGTTTTCTAGGGAAATAAATTATTTTGTTAAAATATACAAAGCTTGTTGACTTCACTCTTTTCTTCTGTCACATTTGTACGAGCCTACATGTAACTGGAGAAAATTGGGTCGCTCGTCCTTGGGATATAAGAATTTTGTTAAATATTTCAGAAAATTGTTTTTTGAGATTTAAATTCCCCTAGTCTTTAAATCCCAAGTACTATTTTACATTTTTATTTGAAATCTTAAGTAAAAACAACAGGATTTCATTTACAATGTCATCAAAAGTGGAAATATTTCTTTCTAATCCAACTCAGGAGCGGTTGGATAGTCTGAAAAAAGATGAGCTGCTTGAACTTCCCAGAAAGTACAATCTTTCTGAAGCAAAATCTTCCTTAATGAAACAAGAAATTAAAAATATTTTGATCCAATATTTGGTGGGGAAAAATATTTTTGATAAAAGTGTTTTGGCATCAGTCAGTAAGTCTATGACAGACACTGACATTAAAGTAATGGAAATAAAAATGAAATACAAAATGGAAGTAGAGTTAAGGAAGCTCAAGCTTCAGAAAGAGAAAGAACAAATGCAGTTGCAATTGAAGAGAATCAATTGCAAATGCAGTTTGAAGAAAAAGAGAAAGAGAGACAATTACAATTTGAAAAAGAGGAGAAAGAGAGACAGGAGAGGGAGAAGATAAGCAATTACAATTTGAAAAAGAGGAGAGAGAGACAGGTGAGGGAGAAAGATAAACAGTTACAATTACAAAGAGAGAAGGATGAAAGGGAATTTCAACTTAGAATGAAAGAATTTGAGCTGGCAAGTGGCAAGCATGATTCCACTTCACATACAGATTCAAGCTTTGACATTACAAAAAATATCAGGTTAGTTCCCCCTTTTAGTGAATAGGAAGTAGACAAATATTTTATCTACTTTGAAAAAGTTGCTGAAAATTTGAAATGGCCAAGGGAGCATTGGACTCAATTATTGCAATGTGTACTTTTCGGCAAAACCCGAAATATCTATGCATCCCTGTCAGTACAACAGAGTTCTGATTATGATTTGGTAAAGGAGTGCATCTTAAGGGGTTATGCATTAGTCCCTGAGGCTTATCGGCAAACATTCAGGAACTATAAAAAGGAAGCTGGACAGACTTATGTCGAATTTGCTAGAGAAAAAGAACAGTTATTTAAGATATGGTGCTTAGCCAAGAAAGTTGAACATGATTATGAAAGTCTTGAACAACTTGTGTTACTTGAAGAGTTCAAATACTGTGTTCCTAATGATATAAAGAATCATCTTCAAGAGCATAAGATTGAAACCTTGGAAAATGCTGCTCTTGCTGCCGATGAGTACTCCTTAACTCATAAAGTTCCTGTTGTAGGCAAATCATTCACTCAGCAGTCTACTGGTAGAAAGGTATTTCAGCCTAATACGACTCCTCCTAAAATTCAATCTGGCACAACTTCTAAAAATCAAGCTTCTGATAAACTTGATTCAAAATCCTTGTCTATTCCTACATGTACCTATTGCAAGAAAAAAGGACACGTCATTTCTGATTGCTTTAAATTGAAATATACGCATCAGAATTAAGATAGACCTATCCCAAATGCTCTTATTTCTAAGAGGTCAAGGTCACGGTCATGTATTGAAAGCAATACATTTGTTGGGTCTAATAAACCCCAGTCTGATTTTATTATGGAGAATTATGTACCATTCATGTCGAAGTGTTCTATATCACTCTTGGGTGATTTGGCCAATCCTATCCCTATTAAAATTTTAAGAGATACAGGAGCTTCTCAGAGTGTTTTAGTGTCAGGTATTTTGCCTTCTTCTGAGAAGTCCTGTTCTAATGAGAGTGTTCTCATTCAGGAAGTAGAGTGCAGCTTTGTTAATGTTCCTCTCCATTCTGAAAATTTGTCATCAGACTTAGTTTTAGGACTTGTGACAGTCGGTATAGTGTCTAACCTACCCATTGAGGGCATTCATTTGTTGCTAGGCAATGACTTAGCTGGAGACAAGGTTGTGGTTAATCCACTTGTAACTGACAAGCCTTCTTTGGATCAGAAACTTGATCCAATTGAAAAAGAATACCCTGAGTTATATCCAGCTTGTGCAGTTACCAGAGCTATGTCAAAGAAAGCTCTTGAGAATGATTTTGATAAGGAAAATATTCCTTTAGCTGACACATGTATTGGTCAGGCTTTTGATGAGGTCACTTTCACTTCTAATTTGGATCAATCGAAAGGTATTGATCACAGTGATCCTCTTTAAAATACTCATTCTCTTTTATCTAATCAGGGCGATAAACGACAATCACTTGTCGTCGAACAGGAAAAAGATCCTGAGATCTCCTGTTTGTTTCAGAGGACCATTAGTGAAACTGAAGCCACTGAAGTACCTGCCTGTTATTTCATTAAAATGGAATTCTTATGAGAAAATGGAGACCTCCCGAGGTACCTGCTAATGACGAATGGTCAGTGAACTATCAGATTGTAGTTCCAAAATCTTACAGACAGGAAATACTCAGTCTGGCCCATGAAACTCCTCTGGCTGGTCATCTAGGGATAAATAAAACTTATAACAAGATCTTGACTCACTTTTATTGGCCAAAAATCAAAAGTGATGTTTGTAAATTTTATAGATCTTGTCATACTTGTCAAATGGTAGGAAAACCTAATCAGAAGATACCTAAGGATCATCTGCAACCAATTCCTGCATTTGACAAACCATTTAGCAGAATTATGGTAGATTGTGTTGGTCCCTTACCTAAGACCAAGTGAGGTAACCATTATTTGTTGACCATTACGTGTGCGTCAATAAGATTCCCAGAAGCAATTCCTTTGAGGAATATTATAGTAAAAGCTTTGATAAGGCTTTTTACTCAATTTGGCCTTCCCAAATCTGTCCTATGAGGTCAAAGGTCAAATTTCATGTCTGGAATTTTCAAGCATGTTATGCTTGAATTTGGCACTCCGTAATTCAAGTCAAAAGTGAAACTATGGTTTCACAAAACTTTACTTGAGAGAATATTTGTGTCTTGTAATAGAGTTCATTCTCTCTTGCTCATTCTTCAAAATTTTCTTCAATTTAGATTTTACGGCCCTTACAAAGTAAAGAAGAAAATGAATGAGTTAAATTACAATAATAGTACTCTCGTCTAAATAAATTAATGGAGTACTAGTATATTGAAAGAGATAGCCAAGTAAATTATTACAATTAATTTAGTTGTACCTGTCCCACTAACTGAGGATTTAAATGAAGAAATTCAATTGGACACCGTTGATGTTGGAGCAACAAATCTTCGGAATTCGGAGATTATGAAAGATCTGGACCAGAAACTATTACATATGCAACAACAAGAAAGAAATGAACTTAAACAGTTATTATTCGAATATGAGCACTTGTTTCCGGATATTCCTACGAGGAAAACCAAAATTTTTCATGACGTTGAAATTGTAGATTCAAAACCTGTGAAATAACACCCACACAGGATGAATCCTCTCAAACGGGAATACATGAAGAAGGAAATTCAGTATTTGCTGGAGAACGATTTCATAGAGCCCAGTAAAAGTGATTGGAGTTCACCATGCATACTTGTTCTGAAACCGGATAAAACTTTCCGTATGAGCACTGATTATAGGAAGGTGAACAGCGTGACAAAAACAGATTCATTTCCATTACCAAGGGTCGATGATTGTATTGATAAAATTTAAAATGCCAAGTACATCACCAAATTTGACCTTCTGAAAGGATTTTGGCAAATTCCACTTAAGGAAAGAGCAAAACAAATTTCAGCGTTTGTGACTCCAGATGGACTCTATCAATATAAAGTAATGCCATTTGGGATGAAGGGTTCTCCAAGTACGTTTCAACGCTTGATGAATATGATTACTTCCGGTCTAGATAATTGTGATGCTTATATTGATGATGTCATCATCTACAACGACACCTGGAAAGGATATCTAGCCACGATTCGGAAATTCTTTGAAAGACTCACTGATGCTAATTTGACAATCAATTTATCTAAAAGTGAGTTCTGCCATGCTTGTGTAACTTTTCTAGGACATATTGTGGGACATGGTCAAGTTAAACCTATTGATGCTAAGGTGAAGGCTATCTCTGATTTTCCTGTGCCTGTCAGTAAAAAGCAGGAAATGGCCGGATACTATCAAAAGTTTTGTTCCAATTTTTCCAATATTGCTGAACCTCTGACAAATTTGTTAAGTAAGAGAAATATGTTTCTCTGGACCGAAAAATGTCAGGAAGCTTTCGATAGGTTAAAAGCAAAGTGCACCGGTTCTAACAGCTCCAAATTTCAATCAGTCTTTTAAATTGTCGGTGGATGCAAGTGATGTTGGGGTTGGAGCAGTATTGATTCAAGAAGACATCAATGGTATTGATCACCCAGTGTGCTATTTCTCTAAGAAATTAAATAAGCACCAAAGAAATTACTCAACAATCAAGAAGGAATGTTTGGCTTTAATATTGACATTACAACATTTTGAAGATTACATTAACTCAGCTCCTTCTCCGGTTGTTGTGTATAGTGATCACAACCCCCTTACTTTCATCGACAAGATGAAAAATAAAAATGAAGGATTATTAAGGTGGAGTTTGTTTTTGCAAGAGTATAATCTCAACATCAGGCGCATCAAAGGAAAAGACAATTTGATTGCAGATGCACTTTCCCATGTATAGAAATATTATTTTATATACACTTTATATAATTCATAAGAATTTTCTTATGTAATTTTGTTTACCTCATGTATAATTTACATATGGTAAAAAGAAAGCTTTATTATATAAATCTTTCTTTTTTTCTTTATGGGGGGAAGTGTTACGTACATGTAATTAAATTGTTTGTGTGTTTAGTTTTGAAATTCTTTATTATTTTATTTTTGTTTCATTACACTTTATTGTAATGATCATTGAAAGGATTCGAAATTCTTTTTCAGTAATTCGATATTTTCTTTTAGTAAATGTTGTTTATTTAAGACGTAAAATGTGTTACAGGAGAATTATTTTTAGTTAACCTAGTTCGTCTTGGGCTGGCAAGAACGTAAACAGACAGTTAAAATGATTGGTCAGTATCAGGGCCATACTTTCCTTGCGTGATCATGTGTAAATAACGTTTATTTATTATTGGTTCTTAAGTGGGGCTACACTGGTGTACGTGATAGATTTCTTGTAGTAAGAGACCACATGACCCATCTCGCGAGACTTGAAATGATGTTTTTGGGGTTTAAATGCGCATTCTTAATATTCTTCTGGGAGAGTCGTTTTAACATCTTGAAGGAACAAGGTGTTATTTTTATTTGTTGCCAGATTGTTTGTTTTTCATCTGATTTTTGGATTTAATAATTTATTCTCCTGGAAACTCAACAAGCCGACTTTCCTATAAAAAATTCTGAAAGATATTCAGGGAAATTTGTTCTGGAATTATTCAGAAACAAAAACCAATTCAACTGAGGAATTGTTGATATTCATACATTGGACCACATCTGACGTCATCGCCTTTCATATTTGTATGTCGTCGAGATTCGAACCTGGATTCTAACAGAACTATTTAGTGATAGGACTTGTGTTTTCATTCTTAGGATCAAATTTTGGATTATATTCACAAACTGTAAGTCCTACTTGCCAATTTTTACATTGTTTTCTAGGGAAATAAATTATTTTGTTAAAATATACAAAGCTTGTTGACTTCACTCTTTTCTTCTGTTACATTTGTACGAGCCTACACATAACACCTGAAAATACTGAGCACTGCTTCTCTACTTTTTGCATGTGAATGTGCCTTACATTTCTAGTGTTATTGTTAATTCAGAACCAAACAAAAATCTTTTCTTGAAAAGAATGGGCATTAATTTTGAGAAATAAACAACACTGAAGACTGATTTGTTTATTAATCTATCTGTAAAATATTATTATTTTGATTTCATTGCAAGTAATTGCAAAGTTTTTTCTCACTCCAGAGTAAACATCTGATTCATAATTCAGGCAACTAAAGTTCTCTAAAAATTTTGGATTTCACTTCTCCATAATGTTTTGCTTGGTTCTCTTCCTATCCATGACCACATCTATGAATGAGCTCGATACACCTTATTAATGTTACATACTTTTATTGTATTGCATAGTAATATTTAAGAAAGGTGTCGACTGAGTGAGTGAAATGAGCTGATATGACACATGACCACAAACTCTTGCCCACGTAGGATTTGCATGTGATTCAAATTTATTTATTCTACCCTATTTACTTGATTTGATACAAAGGATGTAATTAAGAATACAAAACAGGTCTACTTTTAAATGATTACAACAATACAAAAAAACACAAATTTACAAATTGAGATCAAAACCGAGTAAGCACTTTATCAGTGAACTCTTGAGGACATTGTTTTCACAGTCACTTGTCGTTTTCAGGCTTGTATACAAGAGTGCATATCAATTTTATGATTACAGTGAAATTAAACTAAGAGATAAACCTAAAACAAGAAAAGTCATTTGACAAGACTTGGTTAACTGGCATTTATTTTTTAAAGCATTGCCACCGGTAGGCATTGCCAACATTTTCTCTGATTAATATTTAGTCTTATATTGTTACTTATAGTGAATTAAGATATTTACAAAAAAAATTGTTTATAAAAGATATGCATTCTTATTGAAATTTGAAACTGTCATAATAATGATTCCAAATTTTGGGACAAAAACTGTCATTACCAAAGATAAAGAGAGTGATAAATCAAGATGCAATTTATCAAGTTTGATAGAGATTTTATTTACTTTCAGCATATACACTTTTGGAGAAAATAATGGGGTCCAAACCTACCCCCTTATGTTATATGTATGTTTACAATTTTATTGGGTACACTTCAACAAAGAAACAATGTACTATGCTGGAGAGCATAAACCTAATACATACTGTTTTTGAAACGGAAAATCTCCATCAGACCTTCTACTATTTCTTGATGAATGCTGCTGAAACGATATAAAGAATATTATTATTTCATAAAAGATCACTGTTTGCCAAAATTCTACTATGTATACAATTATTTTAGAAAACTGAGACTTGTACGAGTTTGAGCCCTTCTCAAACATCTGACTTAGGCATTTTATAATTCTTTTCTTAAAAGAGGCCCCCCCTACTAAATAATAATATTTATTTTGACAAAATTAGCTAGTGACATCTGTTGTTACAACTGGCATCATCTTTATTCAGGGCCACCAAGACATCAAAAGTGGCACATTTTCATTTAAGACCAACCAGACATCATAAAAATATCTTTAAGTGAAAAACACATGTTGATGCAAGCAGCAATTCAGAACCATGTTCATGACCAGATTCGTAATGTGTTCATTTAGGACAAACTAAATATCATACGAAGTCTCTTGGTGAAAACTTCATATCAATACAAGGAGCACAGATTAGATTTTGAAGACAGATGAAATGGCAGCCATAGGGAATGCTGGACTGGCACAATTTTCATTTCAGACTAAATATCATCAGAAGTCTTTTAGTGAAAACTATGTGAATATAACATGTTGTTCAGAAGGAGTAGCAATTAATATGCCTGTCAGGGTGGCCATATCAGATATCTGGGGGGCAACAATTTCATTTAGGACAAACCAGCAACATATAAATTCTTCAGACTCCATGTTTTAGTGGAAGCCCCATGTCCATACGAAAAATTGAAAAGAAGACTTTCAAGACGGCCACTGTATCAACCAAACTGGAAGTCCAAGGGGGACCAACTTGACATCATTAGACTTCTTTAATGAAAACTCTATGACCATCTATTCAGGTAGTAATAACATTCATTTCATATCAATCAAACTACATATCATACGAAGTCTTTTAACAGATGTGTGATATTGATGTAACCATCTGATTAGGATGTGTCATGACAAGATTTTTAAAACGGGCCACCCTGGTGACCATATTGGATGTATGAAGGCATGTCCAACTGGCATCAGTTTAATTTAAAACTAACCAGGCATTATATGAAGTCTTTAAACCCTTCTGCATGATGGCACCATTTGACACCAACCCCTTTACTGCATGATGATGCCGTTTGATGCCGTTTGATGCCTTTAATGACAAATTCTATTCAGATACGCAGTACTACCAAAATGAAGTC
>JAECUM010042522.1:0-39098 GCA_016617855.1 Megalonaias nervosa
ATATATATATATATACATGGTCGTTGAGTCTGGGGAGCGAAACAGGGTGGCTTCCGATGCTGCATCACACATGTAGCAAATAAAAATATACAGCATGACAGTCATTAAAGAAACTTTGCCCCCACCCCCATTTGAGAAAACGTTCCAAATATGAAAATGATTTTGAATTCCTTGATATACGAACTCCATACACAGGGCACTCTGAAAAAAAATGTGTCCTAAAGGAAAACGATTGAAAACCCGTTCACTGCTTATAGCACGAATCCCATATCTGACACAAGAGAGTTTTATCCTTGTACAATAACGTCAAGTCAATATTATTGTCATAGCTTCTAACGTATGTCAAACGCAGAACAGCATATTGTTTTCCTTGATTCATAGTTGTAGGTAATATATCCTCTCTTAAGTATAAAAACAATGCAAATTATGAACATGGTTAACCTCTCTCAAGCCGATGGGAATTTCTTACAAACCTGACAAAATTATTGCAAAAAATAACCTCTCTAGAAATGGAAACCGAGGAACATAAGAATATTAGACGATTAATTGTCTTAATTATTCCAATTTATTTAATAACACGTATGTGCTGGTGTTCTCTAAAGATGCGTGTCACATTGTTTTTTTTTTTCTACAAGAACTTCTACTAGTGTCTATTTTCTGGGTGTCAACAACATATTCGCTGAGGTGAACAATGATTGCAAATTTTCGCTCAGTTTTAATTTTTGAGGGGAACTGAATTATTGTGCTTTCTGTATTTCATAACACCATGTTAAGTTAATATTTCAATATAAACACTATGCTAAGTTACTATTTTAGTGTATCCATCTATCTATATACTATCTATATATTTACCCGGGTAAAATTTGAAATCCGGCTTTTAATAGCAATCAGGCCGTACAAATAGCTTCAATAAATGGCCTCTAATACAAACAGGTGAACCGATCATAATAGAATGATATAATTTTATATTTGACTCCATTAACAAAGGATGTATAATGTGAGCATTAATTGTATACATGATTTTTAAAATAATGTACATATTTTTTATTATTAGAACGAACACTGATATCATTACGAAGAAGAAACAGATAAGGATGAAAATAGCAACACCTTTTTCATCATCATCATCATCATCATCATCATCATCATCATCATGTAATTGATGCTAAAGGTTAGAAAAATCAGTTCGAAATATTTAGGGACATTTCTTAGTCAAAGAAACCTCAGATAGTTCGACTGAGGCGTAGAAGGATATATCCACTAACACACATACACACAGAAAACATGTATCTGCAGATACATAATATATACATGTCTGCATGTTCATCCATCCATCCATCCATCAATCCACACATTCTGTCATCCATTTATACAACAATTAATCTATATATATATATATATATATATATATATATATATATATATATATATATATATATATATCGTTCGTTCGTTCGTTCGTTCGTTAGCTCGTTCTTTCATCCATTAATCTATTCATTCACTCACCCATTCATTTATGTGTTAATTAATCTATAATTCCGCTAATATGTCAATCTACCTCTCCGCCTCAATTAGGCCTATTCATTAAGCAATCTAGTCATACAGTTTTTACTTGGACGCAACACTAACATACCTTTGAATCACTTATCTATCGCTATCTGCCTCTTGATTTGACAAATGTACTTTTATAAATATACGAAATAGGTGTAAAAATATATATATATATATATATATATATATATATATGGGGGTGTGTGGGTGTGGGTGTTTGTACAAACTGATACCATTAGTGCGTGTACATACATACATACATACATACATACATACATACATACATACATACATACATACATACATATATACATACATATACACACACACACACACACACACACACCACACACATACATACATACATACATACATACATACATACATACATACATACATACATACATGCATACATACATACATACATACATACATATGTTGGAGAGAAGTTTTAGACTTACCTGTCCCCAGTGATCCAAATTTGACATGTCGACCCATTTTGGCATCGAATCCCCGAAGGAACCATTCTGGTTCCTATGTACTGACCTCCTTTCTTTTCTGTTCCTTTCATAAGACATTTTCTAAACTGAAAAGTTTACTAATTTTATGGAATTTCGGTTTTATGCTAATTCAAATACATATATATCCTTCTGAATGCGCCAACGTAGCTAGAGTAAAGATGTTTAAACGGTTATCAAGTTTAGTCATTGTTATGCAAACGTCCTATGTAAAATAATGTAAGAAATATAAATGAGGTATGCTCTGGAAGGCAATACAAACTTGGCATTCAGTGTTGTAATTTAGATCTGTATAAAACAACCTATTGACGATTTTCTGCGCACTGTAAGGCAACCGTTACAACCAATTGGCGAAGACGGGAATGAGTAATCTAACACTTCCTGCTTAGTCCAACATATTAGTGAATGCGTATGTATATATGTATGTATGTGTGTGTATGTATGTATGTATGTATGTATGTATGTATGTAGGTATGTATGTATGTATGTATGTATGTATTTATGTATGTATGTATATATGTATGTATGTATTTATGTATGTATGTATGTATGTATGTATGTATGTATGTATGTATGTAGGTAGGTAGGTAGGTAGGTATGTAGGTAGGTAGGTACGTTGGTAGGTATGTAGATTGGTAGGTAGGTAGGTAGATTGGTATGTATGTATGTATGTATGTATGTATGTATGCATGCATGCATGCATGCATGTATGTATGTATGTATGTATGTATGTATTGGATCAAGCAATTGATCGCATATGTCAGGGATTGATTAAGATCAATGCATTAAACCGGCAACAAACAGTGCAAAAGAAACTAGTTTCTCTCTAGCCTTTGCGCGTTCGACTCTAATTGAAATTTTTTGTTTCTTATTCAAAGCCAAACATAAAACAGACAAGACACGCAGTGAAGGAATAGCTTTGAAATTACACAAATGTAAATACCTATTTTTGCTGGAATAAAAGCTTATGTAAACATCTGCAATTTCAAAGCCTTTTGTGTTTATTGTTTGCTTGTGTCAGGGTTGTGTTTGCCTTTGGAAAGAATGAATTATAGTCTGTTATATATGTACATGTTATATATAAGCGTATGGTTCGTGTCAGCTTTTACACAACATCAGATATGAACTTAAGAAGGTCTTAAAAATGGGCTGACTAAATGTACATTGCAAACAAATAGACTATTTGAGGGATTTGATGTCAAACCAATTATATTTAATAACAGCAAGCATTGTTTGTTCGCACAGTAATTTCGTGCATTAAAAGAAATACATAATTAACGCAATAATGCGATGATAGATGGATGATTTGAAGAATTATAACTTGTCATACAGTTAAACAAAAACTAGTTTGAAGATAGACTCGTTGTATTAAACAGACGTTTAAGAGGCACATCACTAACATGTTCAGAATTTGATCATTGTATAAGATATGTGAACTGCTCCTGCTGCAAGCACAGTTTTAAGCAGACACACACACATACACATGCACAAACGCACATACACATTCCGTGCAGTACTTTAAATGTTGCATTAATCATTAAACGTGCAATGAATGATACAAAATTTGTGTTCTTTCAGAGGGAGATATCAGCATCACACTGATAATTTACACACGCACACGTACATGAACACACAGAGTGACAATAGGAAAATATACGTTTTACTACCCTTTTAATGATATATGATTTTAATACTTTGTTGAGCGTCAGAAATTATTCAGGTTGTCAAATAGATAATGAGTGACATGATCACGTATTTTACAGTGTGACTATTGCTTCCATAGGCTGCAGGGCAAACTGGTCAAAGATCATACTGACTTAAATGGAAGTCAGAGTAACTATATACGACATTGTGTGCAAGTTCATCCTGTACAAATGTGTGCACATTTATATTATCATATCTTCTTCTCGTCAATAAATCGTGCCAATAGTTGTATTCTTCTTCTTGTACATTTATTATTATTATTATTATTATTATCATTAATATATATATATATATATATATATATAGAGAGAGAGAGAGAGAGAGAGAGAGAGAGAGAGAGAGAGAGAGAGAGAGAGAGAGAGAGGGCGTTTGATCCAGGTTCACCACTGTTAGGACTACCGCCTCCTTCTTTGAACAAATTATAAATGTACTTTTGAAGCGTCGTTCTGGACAAATCCCACTAATCGTATCACTGTTTTTGTGTGTGTGCGTGTATGTGTAATTTGGATTTTTAATGTAGCTTTAACAATTTTTTAGTCATATCGCTACGATGTCTGCAGTATGGCAGTTCATACAGTTCATAGCAATGTCTAGAGCTGGGGCATCACGCAGCAGACATGTAACATGATGTTCTACCCAGTCATATTATCCTGACACCAGGCCGACCAATTCTAACACTAACCTCTGAATGCTGAGCGCCTAGCGAGGCAGCTGCTAGTACCATTCTTATAAGTCTTAGGTATGACTCAGCCTGGGTTCCAACCCGCGACCCCCGCATCCGAGGCAGACGCTCTAACCACTAGGCCACAGGAGGGGTCTCACTGTTTTAGTTCTCTCCGTTTATATTTTCATAAGAGAACGTGTCAATGTAGCCACATTCGGAAAACGATAATATCTATTAAATTAAGGTCTGGAAAAGGGCCAATAAGACTAGTGGTGCAAGTGGATTTGAATTCGTACCGGTACGGTACAGCCCCCCCCCCCACTGACCGTCTTTCCATCACGAACATACAGGGAATAAATGTCTACAGAGAATTAAAAATGTACGAGGCGTAATCCGTTTTGAGACAGTATATATGATGTCAAGCACTATCGTTTCTGATAGTTTTTTAATATTACATTGTTCCAGCTAATGGACGCATTGGAACACCCTTTTTGCCTAGTCGGTGAATTGTTTTCATTGTATCAAAAAGCACTTAACACACGTACGGGGTGGGGTGCTTAAATCTTCCTGGCTGGATGAAAGATTTTGAATACAGCACGACATTAAAGATTATGTTGTATTACAGTGAGGTCTAAACAAATCATCGATGAAGAAAAAACAAATGTTTTGATAAAACATACAGTATGAAGAGTAAGTGCGCTTGTATAAGCTTTTTAAATGTACGAGAGTTTGAAAATCAACGTATTAGATTTTCGAACAATAGGTACTTCGAGAGACGGGTATAAGTGCTGCCGTTACAATGCTAACATTAGCCGAGCAAGAACTGCATATCTACACAGACAATTATAAAGAACACGTGAATAAGCATGAATACCGTATAAGTAAATGAAGCATACGATTTTTACAAATGAATGCAGCATTAAATACATACCGTTACAGCGCCCAGTTAATTATGTGTACATTGTACATCTTGGGTAGTTTCTATAAAGGCCTTCATTAGTATACAGTCTTCTTCGAAGAGTGTCACTTAGCAGCAGAGAGGGTGAACAGACCAATTTGCCTGAGACCTTATTTATGAAAAATAAAGCTTCGTACGAAAATGAAATCTCAACGTCAATAACGTTAAACCAGCACCTCTAACTTTGCCTCGTAGGAAACCCTGTTGGGTTAGCTTGCTATGTTACTGCGATGACGATTTTGTATTTCATCGCTACGTGTATTCGTTTACGTGTTGGTCACTTTTGTTGGTCGCACCCTCTCTGCTGCTGTGGTTTTTATCCAAATATTGTGTCAAGTCCGTTACGATATCTCGACCTCGGATCATGTAAATTTATTGTTATAAAACCAAACGGGGTAGCTTGTGCTTTTAAAAAAAAGTATTTGAACTTAATCGTATCCATGCCCCCTGAACACCAAGTATAATAAATATTTTGCAGCGTATGATTATCAACTCCGTTAAACACAGCTAAAATATTACAGTAATCTCTGATCACTTTTGGAATTTGTGTATAACACTGTGTAACATAAATCACGTCTGTATTTTTATGTCGACCTCGAGAAAACATCCTAGCTGGATTTGATTGTTTGTCCAGCATGACATCATCGTACACTACTAAATTATTAATACTTCCATCAAGATCATCTACAGATGGCGCTTCATCAATATCAGTTATAAAGTCAATAACGTCACTGTCTTCATTTAACAATTTTGCATTTTCATTAAAATCTTTAAGTACTTCATAGCATCGCTGGTCATCTACAGATGGTGCTACTAAATATAATTTATCCCACTTCAGCCATCTCATTATCAGATTAAGTAATAATTGCGTCTCCCCACTTCCAGATGGACCTATTATTATCATTCTGATAGAATTCGGTAGCGCTGGGTGAAGCTTTACTGGTTCTTGTTTTCGTGTCGCCGAAAAGTCAATTATATCCATAATAATAAATAATATGAGTCTATATTGTGTTGATGCAGGGCAGCCACGCCCACCACTGCATTAACAACAATAATAACAAAAAATAAAAAGCGTGCACTGACAGGTAAGTGTGAAAAGTGTGGCACAAAAAAAATATAAATTTATTTCAAGTACAGCGACGGGAGGTGATATCACCGCTTCGTTGGGAAAATTACCAGGATTACCGTGGGCGAAATATCCCGGGGAAAAACACTTACCGGGTTATAATTATTGTGGGCCAGGAACTCGTTTAGATATTCGTCTTGACAATCAAGATCAACCTCGGCCTAGTGAATATCCCGTAAATGGAATCGATCGAGCATGTTACGTTCACGATATTGCTTATCGAAACAAAGATTTACAACAGCGACATCTCGCCGATGTGAATTTAATTCATGCCATAAATAATGTAGAAAATAAATCACTTCGAGAAAAATTAGCTGCTTTCTTAGTAAAAGCTGGTATGAAAGGTAAAATAATGCTAGGGGCTGAGTAATTAATTATATGATTATTATAATGGAATCCATTTATTATTCCCCAAGAGGATATTGGAAGGGCAACGCAGCGATTAGTAAACTTGTTGAAGCAGCAAAAGTCTCACATGCTGTTGCTGCAGCGTGGTTAGCACGACAGGCAATATGGCAAATCTATCTACGTCCGCCTAAAAAAATTCAGTACGCGTATTTTGATGTCAGCGTCCCCGATGAAGTTCATCAAGCAGATATTTTGTTTTTACCGCACGATACTATTAAAACACGTGGACGTAAATCACGCACATACAAATACGCGTTAACTGTCGTTGATGATGCAAGTAGATATAAAGAAGCGGAGCCACTATCAACAAAGACAGCATCTGAAGTTGCATCTGCGTTTGAACGAATTTATCAACGAGGATCCGGACCACAAGGTGGTCTACGATGGTCACAGTTGCTACAAGTTGATCCTGGCAAAGAATTTCTGGGTGCAGTATCGTCGTTGATGAAGCAACATAATGTCAAAATCAGACGAGGACATACCGCAATTCATCGTGATCAGGCAATAGTTGAAAGATTGAATCGAACACTCGCTGAGCGGTTATTTGGATACCAGTATGCGAAGGGAATAATTCAGGCAGATACAAGATCTCGCGAATGGGTTGCTAGATTACCAAATGTGATAGCTGCGTTAAATAATGAAATTACTCGTGCAACTTCTATGAAACCTATTAATGCAATTACAAAAAAACATATACCCCCGCACCACAAGGTGGTCGACGATGGCCATGGACAACGACGTGACTTTTCAAAACAATCAGTGTTAGGTAATGTGACTGTAAGGTATTTATATGAACCTGGTGAACTTGAAGGGGGTAAAAAAAGAGCAACTGATCCTATCTGGAGTGTGACCACACATACAATTTCTAGCGTGGTTAGATCTACGGGTAGACCCGCCATCTACAGACTGGATTCAACTGCTCCTCAACGTGGATTTGTACGTGAACAATTACAAGTAATTCCTGAGGACACACAATTACCACCACGTTCACTTTTGTAAACTAGCGCCCCTGCGTCGATTACATTCAAGACATATCAATGTGACATTATCACGTGTATGACCAAGATCACTATTAATTCTGTCTACGGTAAATTGTTTTGGATTATTACAAGAATACTTCCATAACATGTGACAGTTACAACTTGCACAATGATTATTCTGTCGTTGTTTTAGCGTCATAATAAATTCAACATCAATATTAAAATCGCGATTATTTTTTTTTGTCACATTGCTTATAACCGGATAATTTTTTTCTTATTACGCCAACAACACCTTCGGTGTCGCTAACAGTTTGATTATTATTTTTGTGGAGTCTATGACAACTCTATGCAGTTGAGATATTCTCCTGACTCTAGATACTGCGAGATAAACTAAATTTGACCACTCGATTCTATCATCGACAATCCAGATATTTGTATCAGTAATAGTTAGTCCTTGTGACGAATGAATCGTTATGGCGTATCCCAATTTCCACGGTGAGTTATTCATACTCAACGCACTCTCAACAATATTAACATCAACCAAAACAATATCATTCAATACAAGATTTTGTTTTTCATTTGTTCCTGGAATTTCAACTTCAATATTTTGTCGTCGAGTATCCGCTGGGCGATAACATAATGGTACAGATAACGTTGAAAATCTTTCCTTGTGTAACAGAAATAATTTCTCTTGCAATTCATCACGAACTATTTTTCTACTCGCAACTATTAAATCATTTGGTGTCCATAAATTCCAAAAATCGTTCACAGGAGTTTCCGGAATTATTTCACGCATTATCTCACATTGTATTTTATCTGGCTGTAGTCTGATTAATCTTTTAAATTCTTTCAGAGGTTCATCAATAGCTCTATGATCATCATTTATTTCTTCATAATAATCCACAAATGATTTTAACCACTCATGTGGAGACTGCCCAACGAAAGGTGATGGTTGACCATGATCGCCACACATAATTATCGCAGTATTTTTTGTCAGTAACCAATCGAGAAATATTTTTAATGTTTCTAACGATACTGTACAAATCTCATCCCAGATGATGATTTTGGGAATATATTTTTCACCCATTCGCTCAGGTGTCCACGTATCTCCACACCATCTGAAGAAACTATGATAAGTTTGAGATTTTACTTCTCGTTGTTTTATTTCTCTTGCTAGTCTGTACGCAGGTGTCAACACAATCATGTCCGACGACAAAATCGTCAATGAAGAACTCTGCCGAAATAATTCAATCGCACGTGTTGTTTTACCAGATCCTCGAGGTCCATTGAGATAAATGGTTTTATGTCTAGACAGGGGATCAAATGCACATGGTGATGTTGATACTGATATTTGATTGTCATTACCGTATTATGTCTCCGTGATATCAACGTCTGCTGATTCAGAATAATCGAGTATACTTTCTTGTTTTATTCGCCATGATCCCCATTCGCCGCTACCGAGTAACGGTTTTACCAAATCCATATACTCGCTGTTTATATAAATGAATCCGTAGCAACTCTGACAGCGTAACAAGGAAATCTATTTATCATCGATAATAAATTTATAGAAACGTAAGCGAGCATAGAAGATCTTAAATGAGTAAATTGCGGTGACTCACCATCGATATAACTCACGATTGTACCTAGTTTCGTTTCGTTTGACAAATAAACATTATTTTTGCTTATAAATGTTCCTTTGTTTGTTGTATCAGTAATTATAAAATCCAACTCAGCATCATCCATGATTAATCTTGTACAATGTCGTTTACGATCATATGATCCTCCTTGAGTAAACTTACCGATTATTTTTCTACCGAGATCTTTTGCAACTTTATTTTCATGATCAATTTTATCCCAATCTTCGCCTGACTCTGTCAGGGATGAATGTTTCTTTTGTTGTGGTAACCAAACTTGTTTCTGCGGATGATATGATATAATAGCTTCATTTACTCTCAACGAGACTAAGATTTCAGCATCGAGCAGGTATCGTAATAAAACTATTGGAACCCAATATTTTTCTGAGAAATGTCTACCGAACCACGCATAAACGATCGGATGAAGATTACTACGGAACTTAAATGATTTTACACAAGCAAATCCAGTTAAATCAAAATCAGGTAATGGTCCATTTATCGCAACTCTTGTCATTTCGTGTGTGGGATGTCCGAATCGATCAAAATATTCAGAACAATCTCCGTATCCAAGAAAACTTCCAGGATAACACGCTACCATATCAACCGGTATAACTTTACGATGATCGTATCGGGTATTCCATAATCCGCCATGTCCATATTCGACACAACTTTTCTGAACATCTTCAAGGAATTCTGATCGTGTTGGTTTCCATGAATTTTTATCTTGAGCAAAGTGAGCAGCAACTGATGGAACTGTAAAACAATTATTTAGTAATTGTTCAACTTCAGAATTATATTCACGCCAAAGGCGTTGTGCAAGATTCTTCATTTCTTCATGGAGAGATTCTCTACGGTAAATATCTCCGTTAGGTTTTACAAACTGATCGTAAAATGCGGATTCTGAACTCTGAAATAACCAAACAGATACAGGGTCACTCTTACTGATATCGCTGATAGCATCGAATATATAATCGTCATTAAATCTGACTATTCTATCTCGTGGAAATATTGTTACAGCATCAGTCCATGCATGTGCGTTATGATCAATGATTGTCATTGGAGTTCCTCTTGATGGGTATTTTGACTTATATATAATCTCTCCGGTTAGTGTTTTTACTGTTATTGGAAATTTTAATTTTTTTTCTAGCTTAGCAACGTCGCTGATAGATGCTCCGGTATCTTTAACTGTTTCTGCCCACTCATTTATTTTTGTACGTCTTAGATCAGTTAAACCGTTTCCGCGTATTGCTTTTGAGAAATGTTCCATAACTCGCTCAGCTACACAGTTTATTCTCCTTGACAATTTCATCGGTTTGAGATTATCAACGCTAGGTTTATTATTTAGCGGATATATCGCATAGATAACCGCCGTGACAGGATACGCTCGTTCATAATACGGTTTATCAATACCGGTCAGTATGCCTGGTTTTGATTTTTTTATTTGATGTAACAGTATTATTTCCAGTATGAAGCCGTATGGGTTCACGTTTATCACGAATAATCCAAGTATCATCATCTGTCTGCACAATAAATTTTACTAGAATAATATATCTCTGATTGTCGAGATAGTTAATAATATTTTTACCTCGTTTGTCGCTCATTCTAGCGTCAACAACAACACCGCTGATGTCGTTCATAATCCTGAATGTCGACCAAGTATGAGCCGCACCATCGTTGCGAAATTCTTTTTTACCTTCACAGATACGATAGGTTATATCACTATTTATCAAAGCCAGATCTTGCATCGAAAAATTAAATTCAGATTTTGGTAATTTGTCAAGATCAAATCTTGCGGTGGAAGGTTCAATTGTGGATAATCTCTCAAATTCCTCCATACTATATTTAAGACAAATATATGTTTAATTAAACTTTAATTATATATATATAATGATTCAAACAAACAACCGATGTCGATGGCTTATGATTGGATTTTCAACTCCTTGTAATAAATCATGCGTGAATGAATTCTGTGGCCAACACATGCAAAGCTATCGTAGAGGTAGTCTAGGACCGAAACCGTGTTTACGATGCGGTGTTGGAGTCAGAGGAGAAACCCAGTTGTGTGTAAAGTGTGGTGGTAAAAGATACAGAGAACTAAAACGATATTATGATAAGAAGTTGTCAGGTGAATCTCCGTTAAAAACTGCTGAAGACTATCTGGCCAGATTTCAAAATAATCATTTAGACAAATAATATTATATATAAATGGAGCAAAATGAATTTGTTAAACATCCCATCATTAAAAATTATGAAGCATCTCGTGATGGTGTCATCAGAAATTGTCAAAGGAAAAAACCAGTCGGTACTGTTGATAATGCTGGTTATTTTAGATTTACTATTGGAAAAAAAAAGATATCACTCACATAGGTTTGTATTTGAATGTTTTCATGGGGGTCATCGAAGATGGACTTGTACTTAATCATACTGACGGTAATAAAGAAAATAACTCTTTATGTAATCTTGAAGTTGTTACACAGAGTCAGAATTCTACACTTGGAAACACCGGCATTAATTCTAAGACTCCTAGGTCGGTTATATTCATAAATACAGAGACTGGTGAAGAGAGAATTTTTAATTCCATAAACACGGCTGCTAAATATTTTGATATTTGTATGCCTTCAGTACAACGTGTTGCAAATAATATTACTAAATCAGCGTTTTCGAAAAATTTTAATCAAAGAATCACGTTCCGATATATACAATGAAGCGAGATAAATCCGAGCAGCGGGCAGGGTGAACAGACCACTTGTCTGAATCGTCATTTGTCTAAAACATAAGATTCCTACGAAGGCTGAAAAGACAATGTCAATAACGCTAAACCGAACCTTCTAACCGAGATTATTTCTGTATTGTTAAAAACGGATAATAAATCGTTTGGGTTAGTTATTTTTGTTATTTTATTGTTGATTTTTTGTTTTTATTTTATAGTGCGTTTAGTTTACTCGTTGGTCAATTAATTTTGGTTGTTTTTCACCCTGCCTGCAGCTATAAATTAAACAGCCAGTATAAAATATTATAATGAATATTGGAGAACCACATTCAGCTAAATTAGCTCGAGAGCGATTAGAGGTAATTAAAAAATATTTACCTGTTCGTGTTTCTGTCAAGCAACAACTACAATCACGTCAGGAATCTCATGTTGAATTTGAAGAGGATATAAAACAATTATTTAAACCTATCACAGAAACCACTAAAGGTCTTCTTCCAACGTTAGAGAAAACCGCTGAAGCAACTGGAAAAATAGCAGAAAGAACTAAAAAATCAAAGAAGATTCTACGAGAACTTGCAGCCGAAATAGCTGCTGCTCAGCCAATGCAAGAAATACTTGAAGGTATTGACCAAGCTCGTGCTGAAATAGGTGATATAAAATATCATATACCGGAACTAGAAAAAGAATCAGAAGCAAGAGCCAGGATTAATCTGGTCGATAAGTTTACTGAAGAAGCTATCAATTTTATTAGAAAAGCCGAAGATTTAAAATTAATTGAGATTGCTGCAAGAGGTTATTATGATCGAAAACAATTTTAAAAATCTGACTTCGCTGATGATCCCGTGAGTGAGGATAATTGGCACAAATGGATATTTCGCATATACTATGACGTTAATCAAGCTCGAAACAGCGATCCAAAAGATATTAATTATAAAAATAAGGTAGATAACTATATTGCACAACAACAACAAGCATCACCATCATCAACGCAACAAATACTACAGCAAGTACAACGACGACAACAACAAAAACAACAATCTCCAAAATCACGAATACCATTGCCACAATCTTCAAAACAACAGAAACCAAGCAAAAAGGAAGAGGAGGAAGAAGAATACTGGCCGTCAAGCATCTCTTCTGACAGCTCAATTGGAGAAGGCTTTATTAAACAGGGAAGTGGTCTTATTACTTGTCCTAATATCGTCCTTGCCGATGTTGAACGACTGGAAATCCTCATCGGAGGAAAACGAGCTGGGAATAATTCTCCAGAAATAATTAATGAAGCAGCTGATATTTGTAAATGATTATTTACAGGCGGTATCATGGATATTAATGTGTATCGGTCTCTCATTAATGAAATCGCCGATGACTACCACAGTGATTGAGTATGTAATTAAATACAGTTACTATAATAAAATGATCGTACATAGTACTCAACGTGGACCGACCATGGTCAGGGTAATAAATTCACGATTACCAGTATATAAAACGACCTACGGAGATGGACTAGGTGATGTTGTTCAGGGTCTATTTAGGAGGATAGCCCCAAAAGCTATACCGATTGCAAAGCAAATGGGAATGAAAGCCATTGATGTTGTTCGTGAAAAAGGTATTGGTGCTGTTGGTGATGTTGCTAGTAAAGCATTCTCAGCAATCAAGGATAGACTAGCACGATTAATACGACGAAAACCTCAACCAGTAAAATTACCTAGCACTGAAACAATGCCTGCAAATATTAGGAAAATAATAAACCAAGCTGCGAATCAAAAACTAGCAGAGTTGGCTAGTGTACCATTATCAGAAAAAGAAAAAAATATAACCGCTAGTCTGATAGCAGGAAGTGGTCTTCGCTTCAGAAGATAGCAAATATAATAAAGATGTTCAAACGTATATCTGATCCTGCATTTGACATGGACGCACCAGTACTCAAGGATGAGTCTGTGCGTGATTATCAATATTATTCTTATGATGCACGAATTCCAGATCAGCGTGGAAGAATTGAACTGCAAGTTCAGGATACAAGTAGGTATTTCTTACCCGCTGAGGCATTTATTGAAGTAGAGGGTGATATTATAAAAACAGATAATACTGAATACAACGCTGATGTTAGAGTTGGTTTTGTTGATAATTGTATTATGGCGTTGTTTGATAGCGCTAGGTACATGATTGACGGAAAAAATATTGAATCAATTCAGAAAGACGTTGACGTTGCTGCAACAATACTTGGTCTTGCAAGATACAGCGATGATTATTCAAGATCAACTGGTCCATCAATGATGTTTGTAAAAGATACTTCTAACCACCCTGACAACAGACAATATGACATAAGACGACCAAGAAACTTCGCCGGCGCCGCTGACGTTGATGTAAATCCGGTGGTTCATGGTGCTAATCCAGAATTTAACTTAGGATTTGCTGCACGTAGATCAATGTTGGAAGGTAATAGAAGAGCATTTTCATGTGCGATTCCACTGTCACATATCTTTGGATTATGTAGAAATGTCAGAAAAGTCATTTTCGGAGCTAAGCATACAGTTGTACTAGTACGAAAGGCTACAGACAATGATGCAATATGGCGACCCCTTGGTGATGCTGGTAAAGTAATTCTTACAAAACTTTCATTATGGATGCCAGTAATGACTCCATCAATATCTGAAGAAGATCGTCTACTCTCTTTTATGGGTCAAGGTGGTAAATCGATGTTATCATGGTTAACAATGACTACAGATTCTATCCAGAGTAACATTAATGGTTTATTTACATGGCAAATAGCTTCTCAGCAAGGTGTTTCTGCACCACGACATATATTTATTGCATTTCAAGATGCTGCACGGGTAAATGATCAAACGCGTAGTATTATGATATTCGACAATCTTGGTGTTTCCGAGGTTTCGTTGAGGATAAATGGACATCAAGAACCATCCGAGGACATATTACTGAATTTCGATCAAAATCATGTAGCATGTGCTTACTATCGATTAATGACGTTCATGGGGCATGATCAAAACATTGATACTGGTTTACAAATATCACAGTTAGATTTTACAACCTTATATCCAATTTATTACTTTTCACTCGAACACTTAGATTTGTTCAGACAGTCAGTAGTTGATATATACTTTCGAGCTCGTGTGACACCACCAGCAGTTATTCCTAATTACAGAGCAATCGCTGTTATACTTAGCGATAAATCGATGCTACTTGAAGGTGTTGGTGGACGAATGAGAGTTGTTGATGCTCCTGTAGAAAACATGTCATTAGATCGCTCATAATATTATAATGTCGTACAATCACGTCAGTGTCAGTCTGACTCCTGGTCAGATTAAAAGGCTACAATCAGCATAAAAAAAATAACTGTGGAATAAAAATATCGCTAAAGAAAGAACAAATGAGCGGTTCAAATAAATTATCGTTGACCGAGCGTCAGTTCAGAAACTTCAATGAAGCCAAAAAATCAAGTAAAGGTATAAAACTTAATCTTTCTGCGGGCGCTATCAAAGACATCGCTAAGACGGGTGGTATATTTCCTCTTCTTGCTGCTATACCAGCATTAATAGCCGCTGCAGCCCCAGCTGTTGCAAAAGCAGCTGCATTAGTCGCCGTTGGAACCGCTGCTGGAATGGCATTAAAGAAAGCAACGGGTCAAGGAATAAAATCTTACAAAAAAAAGGGAAGGGGTCTAAGATTGTAGGGACCCCGTATTTTTACGGAAAGGGTCTAAGACTTCCCGGGACAGTTCATTGATTCTGCCTATGTCCAATTTTGATTTACTCTATGCTGCTAAAAAGCTAAAAATAAAAAAAACTTCAGAGGTGTTTTTATGCGTGATCAATTACCAAAACAACCAAACAATATTGAAACTGGTATTATTAATCTCGATAAAAACTCTGGACCAGGCACACTCTAGGTTGGATATGCAATTGATCCACGTGGAATTATTTATTTTGATTCATATGGACTAGCGCCACCAAAAAAATTTTTAGAATATGTTAGCAGCATACAAAGTATTCCAATCTGGTATTCAACGCTACCAACACAAACATTAACTGATCCACCAATATGTGGTCATGAAGTACTCGCTGTACTTGATGCTGTATCAAAATCAACAAAACCACCTCATAAAGTCGTGCATGAATATACTACGTTGTCAGATTTAAACAGACATTAATAAATATAATGGTAGATATTTACGGTAGGTCTTCTCGTGGTAAAGGTCAGCAGCAAGCTGATTTATCTAAATATGCAACCCTTGATCAGCTCAGAAATGAGATTGATGATTTATTAAATATTACAAGTGTGGATCAAAATGAGGTCGTTGTTTTTCAGGATAAAGAAGGACAATTAAAGACGAGTAATGTACAACTGCCAGATGTACTCATACGAGTTCCTAATGCGGTTGTTGATAATATCGTTACTTTTACTGATCAGGGTAAAATACAAGATTCCGGTACGTCAGTCAACGATTATATTAAGAAAGCTGGTGATTCATTCACGGGTTACATTATCATGAATCGAAATAAAATTACAGGTCTTGGAAATCCAACCGAAATTGCGGACGCTGCAACAAAGAAATATGTCGACGATCAAGAATCTAAGTACGTATTAGTCAACGGCGGTATAATGCGTGCATTTCTCAACATGAATAACAATGGTATTAATAATCTAAGAACACCAGAATCTGATTTTGATGCTGCGACGAAAAAATACGTCGATGATAAGGAAATTCCTATGACAACTTCGCTAAAAACAATCAATGACGAAATGACTACACTCAATAATACTTTTTCTAGACATGTAGAAACGTTCTTAAATTTTCGTCGAAATATAAACAAAACCATTAAAGATTTTTTGGGGGAACAACCAACCGTTAAACATAAAACTAGCCGACGTTAACACGAAACTCAACGACATTATCAGCAGAATACCTAATATTGTTCAAAAAACTAATCTGATTAAAATTCCACACGGACAGACTAAAAATATCGTGTATACAGTAGCATCCGGGATCATCAACATGGACACCACAAAATAACACTCTCGAACATACCGCAGAAGTAACTGGGTTATACAGGCTTTCCATGTACGGTTTAGAAATTACTGCTGCCACTTCATCATCACCGAATGTATATCATAATCCTCTACTGGTGATGCTAAATAAGAACATCAAAGAAACATTTACGTTGACGTCAACGGAAATGCCTCCGAGACGTTACTGGTGGTGTCTGGAATTCGTAGCTGAAACTCCTTAATTAATTGCTTAACGTCATTGTATAATGGATCAAACCAAGGACTTCAGTCCTACATCGACGTTCAACGTCACAGATATAATCAAATGTGTAAGTGTCAGACTGAATTAAAAAATATAATCGACGATTATACAGTAAAAGTAAAACAATATCGCAGACGTATGGTTGTCATTGATATAACTGTTTACTCAGTTTCCGCTATTGTTGCTGGAGCAGGATTATTATTATCAACATTAACAATGACAGCGCCTGCAGTTGTAACAATTGTCGTTTCAACTTCAACGACTGTCGTAGGTATTCTTAGTATTATCGCCAAGAAGATAGCTACATGTACAAATGATAGATTGCACGAGTATATAATAAAATTACATACAGCAACAACAGCCTATTCTAAATTATCGTCATATATTTCCTTGTACCTCAGTGATGGTAAAATATCTGATGAGGAGTTCGCAACGATAATGAAAACCTATGATGAAGCATTCAGAATCGCTAGCGATTTTGGTGACAAAGTCACTTACAATAACCAAGGCGAATTAAATAATAACAATAATAATAATGACTGAGTCTTCGGCAGAGTCAAGAGAATTACTTCAACAGATCGTCACTAATACAACACCGTCAAAAACTACTATGATATCATTAAGTTCGACCAATCCTGAGTTTAGCGTTAACTTTCCAACCGCAATTCCAGCAAAGGAAATAGCCCTAGCACAATTGCTAGTTTATTATAGCTGGCCAAATATTAGATCAAAACCATTTGGTGGACTACAGCCAAATAATTCGCTGGTATTTGCAAATAAGAATAAGCCTGATGGAACTCCTGACTGGCAAGTAGTTGCTATTCCAACGGGTAGTTATCAAATAGAACAGATCAACGATGAGTTCCAACGCAGAATTAAATCTATTACAGGAAAAGAATCAAAAATAGCAATTACTGTTTACGAACCAACATTATCAGCGGTGATTGAAATAAATTCCCCTGATTATTCTGTAGATATTTATCAATCTTCAATCAGATCAGTATTAGGATGGCCTGAAGTTGAACCAGTTTATAAAGGCCCACCAGAACCACAACGATCTGATTTCGTTATAGACGTTGAAAAATTTATAAAAATCCCAGAATATCGAAAAACTTATCCGTTTATAGAGAATCCGGATGCTTATCGTGGTTATACACATTATGCTCATTTTGTAGATTTCATTCAGGGTAAGAAAGGTACAACAAGAATAGCAACAATTAACGTTGAAGAAATTAACTCAAAATCAAAACCAATTAAATCTGAACATGAACGTGTACTGAATGATCTAAGAAATTTATTTTCTAGCATCAACACTTTTTATGACGATGATTTAAAAAATCAAATAATTGAAACAATACAACATTTGAATCAAGTTGCATCAGACTTAGAATATGTAAATAAGGCTATCGTTGACAGAGAAAAAACATTAAACGCACCGGCAGATAGATTTCTTGATACTTACATAGTTAATGAAGACAGCCCAATTCAACGTGTAAGTTATAAACGTTTATTTACAACAGTGTTTCTTAAACGTTATGGAATTACAGAAGAACAGCTACCAACATTTGTAATTCCGGGATTTAACTCTGAAGAGCTAAAGAAATCAGTTAATGATCTTATTGATGAACACTTTAAAAGAATATGTGATTCATGGAAAAAATTAATACCTACACCAACCGTTCTTAAATATAATAATGATCCACGCGGTGGAGGTCGTCATATTTCTCCTGATATTGTTAATATAACATCAACGATCGCTGTCAATTTAGTATGTGACGTAATTGATGGCAGCTATCAAGTAGATCTTGAAAAATCCACTCAAGTTCAACAAGGGCATATATTATATTCATTTGGCCCTCAAGCTCCGCCCGGGTGGTTAATTGTATCTGAGCCAATTAATCCAGTTTATCTACGTGTACATAATCCATTATTGTCAAGAATAAATTTCAAGCTTACTGACCAGACCGGACAGATTTTGGATCTAAGACAAGAATCACTAAAATAAGTGTATATATACGCTCGTAGAACGTCCGAATAAATATTTCCTGATATAATCAAGGGAATAAAATAATCTGATTCTGAAATAATATAATTATTTTTTTTACTGATTTTTCTCATTCTGATGGGCTAAATGGTACTCTGTTTAATAAAATTGTTATAAATTTCTCATTCTGATGGGCTAAATGACAATAAATATTTTATTCCACCGCCTAATTCTGAAATAATATAATTATTTTTTTTTAACTGATTTTTCTTAATCGGATGGGTTAGATGGTACTCTGTTTCATGAAATATTTAGAATTTTCTTAATCAGATGGGCTAAATGGTACTCTGCTTCATGATATAATCAGAATTTTCTTAATCAGATGGGTTAAATGGTACTCTGCTTCATGAAATATTCACAGATTTGTTAATCAGATTCAATGAAATATTCATGGGTTTGTTAATCTGATTCAATGAAATAATCAGAATTTTCTTAATCAGATGGGTTAAATAGTGCTCTGATTCGTGAAATATCCACAGATTCGTTAATCAGATGGGTTAAATGGTACTCTGATTCGTGAAATAATCAGAATTTTCTTAATCAGATGGGTTAAATGGTACTCTGTTTCATGAAATATTTGCAGATTTATCAAACAATATTATTATTATAATGCTCGTTAACAAACCTTCTGTTATTGATATTGATTCGTAAAATCTACAGATTCGTTAATGAGATGGGTTAAATGGTTCTCTGTTTCATGAAATATTTAGAATTTTCTTAATCAGATGGGTTAAATGGTACTCTGTTTCATGAAATATTAGAATTTTCTTAATCAGATGGGTTAAATGGTACTCTCATTCATGAAATATCTACAGATTTATCAAACAATATTATTATTATAATGCACGTTAACAAACCTTCTGTTATTGATATTAATTCGTAAAATCTGCAGATTCGTTAATCAGATGGGCTAAATGGTACTCTGATTCGTGAAATAATCAAAATTTTCTTAATCAGATGGGTTAAATGGTACTCTGTTTCATGAAATATTTAGAATTTTCTTAACCAGATGGGCTAAATGGTACTCTGATTAATAAAATTGTTATAAATTTCTCATTCTGATGGGATAAATGGTACTCTGATTAATAAAATTGTTACAAATTCTTCAATCTGATGGGTTGAACAACTCAAAATCATTAAAATCTGAATAATATGTGTTTGAGGCAATTGTACATATAATGAAGCGAGATAACTCTGCTCTCTCTCTGCAGAGCAAGTTAAACGATT
Organism: Megalonaias nervosa; assembly: GCA_016617855.1. Classification (NCBI taxonomy): domain Eukaryota; kingdom Metazoa; phylum Mollusca; class Bivalvia; order Unionida; family Unionidae; genus Megalonaias; species Megalonaias nervosa. Next base: position 20,794 of record JAECUM010042522.1, read on the forward strand.
ATCTCCCTTACTACTACGTTTGATTTACAGACGACGAAGATATCTTGTTTTCGTTAATTATTTAGTGATTTATTTGTTCTCTGTAAGCAATTAGTTGTTAGTGAAGCAGCAATTTGTAACAGAGAGGGATATTGATGCATCTTTTGACTATGATAACCTTAAATTCACGTCCGTTTATACAAGTGCGTAGAGTTATTTTTAGCTCTAACACATGTATTTTGACCTAACGAACGATAACTCATACAGAAAATGTAATATGCGATTATTTTATGAATTATGTTTGAAAAATTGAAGTAAATTCACGCTACAGTTCTACAATAACTGATTTTATTCTGTTAGTAATACAAGTCCAGAGTAATCACATGTGAGACAGTGCAAAGTTATATACTTAAATTTAATTGTATATTCATAAGAGAGCGGTGGCCGAGGTGTTAAGGCGTTTGCACGTAGATCATGTTCTGTGGACTCTCTGTGTGTTCGAGTCTCCAAAAATGCTAAAGATATATTATCTTGCATTCGGCGACGGATGATATTTATAATTAGGGGTACGAAACCCAACAGAAAAATAATACAACTCTCCCACCATGTAAACACGTGGTGGGTGTACTTTTGCACTCCCCGGGGTTTTGTATGGGGGGAGAGTGTACAAAATCTGTTGGACGTAGGTAAATCCACCCCGTTGTATTCCGTCAATAGTTAAGTTTATGTTTGTTGTTAAGTTTGTTGTTAAGTTTATGTTTGTGCTGTCTGCAAAAATCAAAATTATCACCATTTGTATATATTCATGTTCATACAATCATATGTTCATTAGGATAAGTTAGGATAAGTTTATGTTTGTGCTGTCTGCAAAAATCAAAATCATAATCATGTGTATATAATCATAATCATACAATTATATATTCATTAGGATAAGTTTATGTGTTTGTGCCGTCCATTAGGATAAGTTTAGGATAAGTTTATGTGTTGTGTTTGTGTCGTTAATAAAAATTACGGATCACCCTCTGAGCTTTCTAGGATGTTGTTTGACAACCTAGGGGTTTACATGGCGGTTGAGTCTGTATGTGTTTCGTCTAATTTCGAATGCCCCTGAGTTTGCTAGAATGTTGTTTGACAATCTAGGAGCTCATATTTGGTTGTGTTGTGATTATGTTTTGTAAATATTTTTTATATTGAAGAAATATTTATTATATAATGAACCAAGAAAATATTAATGCTATTATTCTCGCTATTAAAAAATCAAAACATGACGGAATAAATCTCTCTGATAATCTCGATCCTGACAAAATATTATGCGATTATGAAATATTGAAACAACGAAAAGCCGAGGGTAAATACACACTGACATCTGAGTACAGATTCATGAAAGTGATTTATCAATTAATGCTGGTATCCTTGGCAGGAGTAAATGACAAACATGTAAAGCTGTTTGCGCCTCTTGCACGTTCGATGGAAAATATCAGATCTGAACTATCTCGTGAATACGAGAAAAAGAAGATTATAGATAATCGTGTAATACAACTAAGAAAAATTATGTTATTTGATTCTGTCAATGACACTGAGAGCAGCGACAGTGAAGGTGTCATGATTGATTGGGAATAATTAACAGAGTCGAACTATACAGTAAAAATCTTATTTATTTATTAAGAGTACAGAGTTATCTGATATATTCAAATATTATCGACTGATCATATTTTTTTGAATATGCAGATTTGTATGTTTCATTTGCAACAAATTGTACTGATTGTGGATGTGTGCCAAAATATTTTGCAGCTGCTCTAATTGATGGAAAAGTTATTTCTTGGCCTGTTTCTGTATTTATGGATTTAATAGCTCTCTTTTTAAATACTTTACACCTTCCTGTATTTCCAGGTGCAGAATTCTGACTCTGTGTAATTGCTTGCAGGTTAGATAACCGATTAGTTTTGGGATTTCCATCAATGTGATCAATTACAAATCCGTTTTTAATCAATCCAAAATAACATTCTTATACGAATCTATGTGATAAAAATTTTTTATTTCCACTGGTATTAAATGCAAAATAACCAAATTTATTAACACTACCGACTGGTTTTTTTTAATCGACAGTGTCTGATAATACCATCACGTGATGCTTCATAATTTTTTATTATAGGATGTGCCACAAATTCTTTTTGCTCCATTTATATATAATATTATTTGTTTAAATCATTGTTTTGAAATCTGACCAGATAATCTTCTACGGTTTTTATAGGAGATTTACCTGACGATGTCAAAGTATTATTTTTTTTGTCATAATATCGTTTTAATTCTCTGTATTAATTACCGCCGCATTTTACACATAACTGAGTTTTTCCTCTGACTCCAACACCACATTGCACACATGGTTTTGTTCCTAGACTACCATTTTTAACACTTTGCATATGGTAGCAGCAGAATTCATTCACGCATGCTTTGTTACAAGGAGAAGTATATCCAATTTTGAGCCAAACACATCGATTCTTTGTTTGAATCATTATATATATACTAAAATTTAATTTAAATATTTGTCTTAATTATAATGAAAAAATTATCCATCATTGAGCCTTCCGCAATCTCGGCGGGAACTAGATTTGATCTTGACAGACTATCAGAATATAAATTTAGTGTTTCGATGCAAGATCTAGCTTTAACAAATGAGGATATAACCGAACGTATCCGTGAAGACAAGAAGGAATTTCGTGACAATGGTGCGGCTCATGTGTGGTCAACATTTAGGATCGGAAATGTTGTCGATACTATAATGAATGACAAACGAGGAAGAACGATTATTAACCACCTTGATGTTCAAAAATATTTTATTTTAATAAAATTTATTGTAAGGACAGACGACGATACTTGGATTATTCGTGACAAGCGTGATCCAGCCCGCATACAGTCAGGAAATAATATTGTCATCTTGAGTAATAAATCCAAGCCCGGAATACTGACTGGTATTGACAAACCGTTTTATGAACGTGCATACCCTGTGACTGCGGTTGTATATGCAATATATCGGCCGAATAATAAACCTAACGTTGGGGATCTCAAACCGATGGGACTGTCAGAGTCAAGAATAAACTGTGTAGCTGAACGGGTAACAAAACATTTCATAAATGCGATACGTGGTAATGGTTTAACAGATTTACGACGTATAAAAATAAATACGTGGGCAGAATCAGTTAAAGATACTGGAGCATCTATTAAAGATGTTGCCGAGCTGGGAAAGCTATTAAAATTTCCAATAACAGTGAAGACGTTAACAGGAGAGATTTTATATAAATCGAAATATGAATCAAGAGGAGCTTCGATAGATATTATTGATCATAATGCACATGCATGGACTAATGCTGTAACAATATTTCCACGAGACAGAACGGTTAAATTTTATAATGGTCATATATTTGATTTTATCAAAAATATCAGTAAAAGTGACCCTGTATCTGTTTGGTTATTTCAAAGTTCAGAATATGATTATTATGATCAGTTTGTACGGCCTGGTGGGGATATTTATCGTACAGAATCTCTTCATGTAGAAATGGAACATCTTGCGCTGAAATATACTTCAGACGATGTCAAAGTTAGACAATTACTGAGTAATTGTTTTACCGTTCCATCAGTTGCTGCTCACTTCGCTCAGGAGAAAAATGCATGGAAACCGACACGATCAGAATTTATTGAAGATGTCCAGAAAAGTTGTATAGAATATGGACACGGTGGATTATGGAATACTAAATACAAGTATAACGACGTTATCTCAGTTGATATGGTAGCATGTTATCCTGGGAGTTTTCTTGGATACGGAGAATGTTCTAAATACTTTAAGAGATTTGGACATCCATCACATGAGATGACCAAAGTTGCGATGAACGGACCTTTACCAGATTTTGACTTAACCGGATTTGCCTATATAGAATCATTCGAGTTTACAGAAGATCTCCATCCAATTTCTTATGCTTGGTTTGGAAGAGATTTTTCAGAATGTTGGAATTTTAATATCGTTACAGGTGAGTGAGGCAATTATATCGTATTGTCCACAGAAGCAAGTTTGGTTACTAGAACCGGATTGATTTAATATCGATGATGCCAGGAGAGAATTTCCTGATCTCAATGAAGATGACATTATTTAAATTACTAATAATATACGTAAATGCAGGGACGAGCACGATGAGAAACTTGCAAAAGATGTTGGTAGAAAGATAATCGGTAAGTTTACACAGGGAGGATCATACGATTATAAACGACACTGTACAAGATTGATTATGGACGATGCTGAACTCGATTTTATAATCGCTGATACAACGAAAAAAAAACACATTTATAAGCCGATGTAATGCTTATTTATCAGATGGAACCAAACTAGGCACAATTGTGAGCTATCTTGATGGCGACTCACCGCAGTTTACTCACTTAAGATCTTCAATGCTAGCCTATGTTTCGATAAATCTATTGTCGATGATAAATAGATTTCCTCGTTACGCTGTCAGAGTTGCTACGGATTCGTTCTACATAAATAAAATATATACGGATTTGTTAAAACCGCTACTCGGTAATGGTGAATGGGGATCATGGAGAATAAAAGAAGAAAATATACTTAGCTATTCTGAATCTGCCGACGTTGAAATTAAGGAAATATATTACAAAAATAATAATCAAGTATCAAAGTCATCAGCACCATCTGTATATGATCCTGTGGCTAGACATAAGACTGTTTATCTTAACGGATGCGGTGGTTCAGGTAAAACAACGCGTGTGATTATTCATGAATAATAGTTCAGATATAATTGTTTTGACACCCACACATAAATTAGCCAGAGAAATAAAAGAACGAGGAGTAAAATCATGTACATATCATAGTTTCTTTAGATGGTGTGGAGACACATGGACTCCTGAACGAATGGGTGAGAAATATATACCTAAATATATTATATGGGACGAGATAGACACGGTGTCGTTAGAAATATTAAAAACATTTCTTGATTGGTTATTGACAAAGAATACTGCTGTAATAATGTGCGGCGATCATGGTCAACCACCATTCTTTATTGGACAGTCACAACATGAATGGCTGAAGAATAATGTAGATTATTATGAAGAAATAAATGATGACCATAGAGCTATTGATAAACCGCTGAAAGAACTTAAAAGGTTAATAAGACTACAGCCAGATAAAATACAGTGTGAGATAATGCGTAAAGTAATTCCAGAGACTAATATGAATGATTTTTTGAGTTTATGGAATCCCGCTGATTTAATAGTCGCAAGTAGAAAAATAGTAGAGGTGCTAATTTACATAAGTGAAGGTGGTGGTAATTGTGTGTCTTTAGGAATTACTTGTAATTGTTCACGTAAAAATCCACATTGAAAAGCATTAGAATCCAGTCTGTAGATTGCAGGTCTACCAGTGGATCTAACCACGCTAGAAATTGTATGTGTAGTCACACTCCAGATAGGATCAGTTGCTCTTTTTTTACCACCTTCAAGTTCACCAGGTTCGTATAAATATCTTACAGTTACATTACCTAATACTGGTTGAGAGGAAGATTCACGTCGTTGTTTTGGTATATATTTTTTTGTGATCGCATTAGAAGGTTTCATGGAAGTTGAACGAGTAATTTCATCATTCAATGCAGCTATCACACTTGGTAACCTTGCAACCCATTCACGAGATCTTTCACCGGACTTAAAGTCAGTAGATATTTCCTTTGCGTATTGACATCCAAATAACCGCTCGGCAAGTGTTCGATTAAATCGTTGAACGATTGCCTGATCACGATGAATTTCAGTGTGTCCTCGTCTGATTTTAACGTTATGTTTCTTCATCGATAATACTGCACCAAGAAATTCTTTTCCAGGGTCAACTTGTAATAATTGTGGCCATCGTAGACCACCACGTTGATAAATTCGCTGAAACGCAGATGCAACTTCAGATGCTGTTTTTGTTGATAATGGTTCCGCTTCTTTATATCTACTTGCAACGTCAACAACAGTCAATGCGTATTTGTATGTGCGTGATTGACGTCTACGTGTTTTAATAGTATCGTGTGGCAAAAATAAAATATCTGCTTGATGAACTTCATTAGGGGTGCTGACATCAAAATGTGCGTACTGAATTTTTTTAGGTGGTGGTAGATAAATTTGCCATATTGCCTGTCGTGCTAACCACGCTGCAGCAACAGAACGCGAGACTTTTGCTGCTTCAGCAAGTTTAGTAATCGCTGATCTGCCTCTCCAATATCCTCTTGGGCTATAATAAATAGACTCCATTATAATAGTTATATAATTAATTACCAGCCCCTAGCATTATTTTACCTTTCATGGCAGTTTTTACTAGAAAACTAGCAAGTTTTTCTCTGACAGATTTATTGGGTATAGAATTTAACGCATGTATCAATTTTACATCTGTGAGATGCCGTTGTTGTAAATCTTTATTTTTATACGCAACGTCATGAATATGACACGCTTGATCAATCTTATTTATTGGATACTCTCCTGGTCTTGGTTGATCTTGATCATCAAGTCGGATATCAAGTCGAGTTCCAGGACCACAATAATTATATCCAGGAAGATGTTTCTCACCGGGGTATTTAGCCCATGGAGTTCCTGGTAATTTCCCTAATAAAGCGGCGATATCTCCACCTGTCTTTGATGAAATAAATTTGGATTTTTTTGTACCACATTTCACACACTTGCCTGTAATTGCACGTCTTTTATTTTTTGTTGTTATTGTAGTTAATTCAGTGGTGGACGTGGGTGCTCTGCATCGAACACAATATAAATTCATATTATTTATTATATGGATATAATTGACTTCTCAGCGACACGAAAACAAGAACCAGTAAGGCACCATCCAGCACTACCAAATTCTATTAGAATGATTATAATAGTCCCATCTGGATCAGGCAAAACACAATTATTACTTAATCTAATAATGAGATGGCTGAAGTGGGATAAGCTATATTTGGTGGCACCATCTGTAGATGATCAACGGTGTTACGAAGTACTTAAAGATTTTAATGAAAATGCAAAATTATTGGACGAAAACGGTAATGATGTTGTTGACTTTATTACCGATATTGATGAAGCCCCATCTCTAGATGACCTAGATGGATTTATTAATAACCTCGTAGTATATGATGACGTTATGTTAGATAGACAAACAAATCCAGCTCGGATATTCTCGAGGTAGACATAAAAATTCTGACGTGATCTATGTTACTCAGCGATATACACAAATTCCAAAAGTGATCAGAGATAACTGCAATATTTTAGTTGTGTTTAATGGAGTAGATAATTATACCTTACAAAATATTTATTATACTTGGTGTTCAGGGGATATGGATATGATCAAATTTAAAAATTTATTTTCAAGAGCACAGGCTGTTACGTTCGGATTTATGACAATAAATCTACATGACCCAAGATCCAGATATCGTATAGGTCTGGATAAAATCTTTGGTTAATTATAGCAGCAGGCAGGGTGAAAAACAACCAAAATTAATTGACCAACGAGTAAACTAAACGCACTATAAAATAAAAACAACAAATCAACAATAAAATGACAAAAATAACTAACCCAAACAATTTATTATCCGTTTTTAACAATACAGAAATAATCTCGGTTAGAAGGTTCGGTTTAGCGTTATTGACATTGTTTTTTCAGCCTTCGTAGGAACCTTATGTTTTAGACAAATGACGATTCAGACAAGTGGTCTGTTCACCCTGCCTGCTGCTATCCGTCATCACTGATAGAACAATCAAGTAGTTGTATCCCTTTTTTTGTTATTGCCTGTACATGCCACGCGTTTATATTCAGTGATAAGAATCCGTTATCACTGATAGAGTAATTGAGCAGTTATTGTAATACAGTCTAATCGTAATACTTAAATATCTCTCCAGTCCAAACATCTCAACTATATTACAGAAAATATATCCTCAAACAAACATAAAAAACTCGGCCGTGATATTATATCACAGGCCAACTTTGTACACATATAGATCACAGCAGACGACATGCATCATTGTAGTAGGCGGAATATACCAGAACAATATCGATCCATGCATTCATTGCTAGATAGTTCTGCCTTGACTGTATGAAGAGACTTGAAAATACAGTATTTTAACAAGGCAGAAACGGCAGAAATATATAAAATTGCAGATTTTATTCAGAATCAGAATATTCTTTCGGTATAGAAATTTGCCGTCCATGACATTATCACGGATACTGGTAAATATGAGTCCAGAGTTATCACGTGTGAGACAGTGCGAATAGTTATATACTTAAATTTAACTGTATATTCATAAGAACTCCGATAGCCGTGTGGTTAAGGCGTTTGCGTGCGGATCCACTAGTGTGAACGCTGCGTGTTCGAGTCTCGAAAAATGCTAAAGATATATTGTCTTGCATTCGGCGACAGATGCTATTATAATTGGGGTGGTCCGGAGAATTTCCTCGACATCCACAACAGACAAAATACACTGTCCTATCATACCACCACGTGGTGGGTGAACTTTTACACTCCCCGGGGTTTATACATGGGGGGAGAGTGTACAAAATCTGTTGGACGTAGATAAGACCCCCCGACATCATCATCGTTTGTATATATTCATAATCATAATCATATAATTATGTTTGTGCCGTCAGCAAAAAATATAATCAAAGTCATAATCATTTGTATAGATAATCATAATCATACAATTATCTCAAAAAAACAACAAACAATCATCTCAAAACAGTCCTCTCTGAGAACTATTACCTTTATTTTTATTCAAAATTCAGATTCAGAATATATTTTATGATTCAGAAATATTTTATTTTTATTTAAACAAATAATTTATAATATAAAAAATAATGAATCACGATAACATCACATCAATTATTACTGCTATTAAACAATTACAACACAGCGGCGTGAAATTATCTGACCAGCTTGATCCTGAAAAAATAATGAGTGATTTTGAATCATTACAATTTCTGAAATCAGAAAATAGGTATACTTTACCCGCCGATTATAGATTCATAAAGTTAATTCAGCAGGCGATGTTACGATCGCTGGCGGCAATCACGGATACGCAGGTGAAATTATTTGTGCCGTTACCACGGGCCATCGAGCGGGTTAGGTTAGAATTATCTCACGAATACGAAACGAAAAGACTCGTACACGCTCGTATAAAACAGCTGAGAGATATCATGGCGATGACGGAGTTGATGAACAAAGACGCGGAAGAATTACTTGCTAAAGATAAAGACGAGTGTGACTCTGATCATGGTGACTACAGTGACCATAGTGACGTTGATAACGAAACTAATATTGTCACCTGTAACATTGTGAAACCGGGACAATTTATTTCTGATCCTTGACAAAATCACGAGTAAAAAAATAATTATTTTTTTTTTTTTTTTTTTGCTTGTAGTTTTCCGCCGTGATGTAATCACGGACTACGATGACTCTCTACGATGACTCTCTACAATGACGCTTACGAGCGTGAGATCTACGATGACGCTCATTTATGAGCGTACATACAAGTTTATATTCAACGACTCCGACCTAAGATCGAGCAAGTGGCCAGACTGGTCAGTAAGTTTAAAATGTATCCGTGATAAAAGACGACTATGACATCGCAGATAAACAACATTGATTGGTTCTGATACAATCAAATAACCTGGGGGGACTTCAGGTGTGAATGAGTATAGAATGTATCCTTGTTGGGCCTGGTTGGATTTTTCAGTGTCAACTTGATATCTGCCGTCGACGGTGTCACATACTAGATTGACAACGATCGTTGATGTGATGTTGACGATGCCCCGGGCAACATGACGGCCACCACCGTACGGATCATTATTGTATCGGAGGATATTTAGTGGTGGTGCTATTTTTTCCACGATTCGAGGATTCTAGGAAAGTAATTATCGATAACATCTGTGACTCTCTTTTTCAATCTACTTGAATCTAGTTTTGGTACTGTAAATGTTGAGATTTTTTCTTTGGTTGTTCCAGAATAATCAAGAAAAAATTTCATGAAACGTGCTTCTGGAAATAATTTATCTTGTTCAAGCATTTTCAAGATAAAAGTTCGATTAATGATGTACATGTCTGATCTGAGTTTATTTAGATGTTTTATTGTTTCAATGATATTTTTTTTTGTGTCCTCGTCGTAGACTTGTGACAATGATAAAAATAAATTTTTTAAGTCGCTGATTTTATTATTGTGTTCAAATTCAATTAAAGCAACCCATCCATCGATTGGTTCTTCATTGGGAACTTTTAAGGATCCAATATTATCGTATACAGCAAGTCTTGTTACTGGATCATATACAAATTTGAATATAGAATAACTATCATAATGAGGAAGCCATGTTTCATCGGTATCAGTATAATCTCTGTTATCTAGCCAATCAAGTCTAAAATTGACACCATGAATTCCGTTGATGTACACGTCCGTTTTTTATGTATTTTTTTTCCATTGTAAAAATTCATTTAGTTGTGGTTCTGGTGGACCTTCATAAAAAGGTTCAACTTCAGGCCATCCTAATACTGACCTAATCGACAACTGATAAATATCAACGGCGTAATCCGGTGATAATATTTCGGTGGCCGAAGACAGTGTTGGTTCGTGGACGACAATGGCAATCTTTGATTCTTTTCCTGTGATGGATTTAATTCTACGTTGGAATTCTTCATTGATCTGTTCTATTTGATAACTGCCCGTTGGAATACTAACTACTTGCCAATCAGGAGTTCCATCGGGTTTATTTTTATTTGCAAATACTAATGAATTATTCGGTTGTAGTCCACCGAATGATTTTGACCTAATATTTGGCCAACTATAATAAACCCGTAATTGCGCCAATGCTATCTCGGAAGCTGGTATTGCAGTTGGAAAATTAATACTGAATTCAGGATTAGTTGAACTCGCTGATATCGTTGTGGTTCTCACCGGAGCAGTATTAGTGACGATCTGTTGTAATAATTCCTGCGATCGCGGATCGAACGTTGACATTATTATACTATTATTGTCGTCGCAGTCAGGAATTTTTTCATTAGTGACGTTGTCGTCGAATATTTCATTGTAGATCTTTAATGCGATACTGAATTCTTCGTCAGATATTATTCCATCATTAAGCGACGAAGAAATCAGTGATGATAATTTGGAATATGCGGTCGTTGCTGTGTGTAATTTCATCGTGTACTCGTTCAATTTTTCATTCGTGCACGTATTTATCTTTTTCGCGATTATATTAAATATTCCAGCGATCGACGTTGACGATGAAACAATGATTGTTACAGCGATCGGCGCCGTCATCGTCAGCGTTGATAATACTACGCCGGTTCCAGCAACTAACGTAGAAACCGAATAAACCATGATATCAACGACGGTTGCACGTCTACGATATTTCTTTATTTTTGCTGTATAATTATCGGTGATGGTTTTTAATTTATTCTGCCATGTTGTTACTTGATCGTATCTGTATCTGTTAACGTCTGTGATTATACTGTATTAAGTACTTAATTGTTGTCGTCTAAGACAGTGATAAATTCCAGACACCACCAGTAACGTCTCGGGGGTATTTCCGTTGATGTCAACGTAAATGTTTCTTTGGTGTCCTTGGTTAGCATCACCAGTAAAGGATTATGATATACATTCGGCAATGATGAAGTGGCCGCAGTAATTTCCCAACCATGCATGGACAACCTGTATAAACCAGTTTCTTCTGCAGTATATTCGAGAGTGTTATTGTGCAGTGTCCACGTTGATACCCCAGACGCCACCGTGTACGTGATATTGCTAATTTGTTTGTGTGGAATTTTAATCAGATTCGTTTTTTCAATGATATTAGGAATTCCACTGACAATATCATTAAGTTTTGTATTAATGTCAGTGAGTTTAATATCAACGGTTGGTGGTTTTCCAAAGAATTCTTCAGCGATATCATTAAATTTTTAAAATTTTTTACGATTATTTAAAAATATATTTACATGAACGTCATTCTCGGCTCGAAGTGTATTTACTTTATCATCGGTAGGAATATTTTAATCATCCACATATTTCTTTGTTGCGGCATCTTCATCACCTGCTGGTTCTCTTAAAGCAGCGATTTTATTTCCATTCATGTTAAGTCCACCTGTCATTGTATCACCTGCGGATTTTAAACGATCAGCGACACTTTTCTTAATTTCATCTCTGAGAGTTGCGATTGATACATTTGAGTCTCTGATTCTACCACCGTCAGTAAATACTGGAATATTATCCGTGGTAGCACCAAGAACTCTACGAATTATATCGATCCACTTGATATTACTCGTCTTTAAGACACCGAATTTATCCTGGAAAATAACAGCTTCATCTCGGTCAACTCCAGATAAATTGATGATATCGGCAAGATCGTCTTTGGTGACGTATTTTGATAAATCGATATCTTCTTTGCTCTTGCTGGTGCGAGCACTAGTAGAAGATCTTCCATAAATATCAACCATTATATTTACTGTCGTTGTCGTTCAATAGTATATTCATGTACAGTTTTATGAGGCGGTTTTGTCGATCTTGATATTGCATCAAGAACCAATAATACTTCACGGCCACATATCAGCGGATCAAACATGGTTTGCATGGGTAACGTTGAATACCACACTGGTACGTTCCGTACTGGTGCAGTATTTTGTGAAATATATTTCATAAATTCTACAGGTGGCGCCAACCCATACGAATGAAAATAAACAAGTCCACGTGGATCAATGGCGTATGCGACCCAGTGAGTGCCAGGTCCCGTTGATGAATCAAGATTAATAATACCTGTTTCTGACAGATTTGGAATTTTTGGCAATTGATCACGCATAAAATTCTAAAATTCTTTATAAGCAATCGCGCAGCAGCATCGAGTAAATCAAAATTCGATAGTGGAACTATCGCTGAGTCCCTGAAATTCTTAATCCGCGCCCGGAAACGTTGTTTAGTAGAGACCCTGGAAGTCTCAGACCCAATCCCGTTCGGGATCGTCCTCGTCGTCTTTTTTAAAATCCTTTTCCTGTTGCTTTCTTTAATGCCATTCCAGCCGCGGCCCCAACTGCACCTAATGCAGCAGCTTTTGCAACAGCTGGAGCGGCTGCGGCTATTAACGCTGGGATAGCTGCAAGAAGAGGAAATATTCCTCCGGTTTTAATAGTATCTTTGATCGCGCCCACGGAAAGATTTAATCGGATTCCTTTCGAGGCTTGTTTGGCTTCAATGAATCTCTTGAATTGACGTTCGGTCAACGATAATTTATTTGCACCGCTCATTTGTTCTTGTTTTAATGATATTTTTGTTCCGCATCGTGATGCTAACGGTGATTGTAATCGTTTAATCTGACCCGGGGTCAGACTGACACTGACATGATGATATGACATTTATGATATATATTTGATTTTAGAAATTTAAATCAGCGCTCGCATATTCTCTACGGGAGCATCAACGACTCTCATGCCGCCACCAACACCTTCAAGTAACATTGCTTTATCAGATAATATAACAGCAGTTGCTCTGTACGCGGGTATATCTCCGACATTTCTAGCGACGCGAGCTCGAAAATGTATGTCAACGACGGACTTTCTAAACAAATCCAAATGTTCCAGCGAAAAGTAATAAATCGGATACAGCGTTGTAAAATCTAACTGTGATATTTGTAAACCAGTATCAATATTTTGATCACGTCCTATATATGACATCGGACGATGATACGCACGTGGAACATGATTTAGATCAAAATTCAACAAAATATCCTCGGATGGTTGTTGATGTCCGTTTATCCGCAGTGAAACTTCAGTGACACCGAGTTTGTCAAATATCATTGCGGAACGCAATTGATCATTTAATCGTGCAGTATTTTGGAAAGCAACAAATATATGTCGCGGCGCAGAGATATCTTGTTGTGATGCTATTTGCCACACAAATAAACCATTGACGGTACTTTGGATGGCATCTGTGGTTGTTGTCAACCAAGACAACATTGATTTACTGCCGTCGCTCATAAAATTGAGTAACTGATCTTCAACAGATATTGCTGGTGTCATTACTGGCATCCACAATGAAAGTTTTGTCAGTATTACTTTACCGGCATCACTGGCGGGTCTCCATATTGCATCATCGTCGGATGCTTTTCGTACGAGTACAACTGTATGTTTAGCCCCAAAAACAACTTTTCTGACACCTCTGCAAAATCCAAAGATGTGTGATAACGGAATCGCGCAAGAAAATCTTCTGTTCCCACCTTGCAACATTGCTCGACCTGATCTAAATCCGAGGTTGAAATCTGGATCGACATTAATAATCATACTTTGTACATCCGCGTTATTATTTCTAGCAGCGTTCCTTGGCTGCCCTATTTCGTACTGGTTGTATTCAGGATGATCAGAAGTATCCTTAGAAAACATCATTGATGGACCAGCTGATCTTGAATAATCATCGCTGTATCTTGCAAGGCCAAGTATAGTCGTGGCGACGTCAACATCTTTATGAATTGATTCAATATTTCTTCCGTCGATCATGTATGTGGCACTGTCGAACAACGCCATGATACCGTTATTAACAAAACCAATATTGACATCGGCGCCGTATTCGGTATTATCTGTTTTTAAAATTTCACCTTCGATCTTGATAAATGCCTCCGCGGGAAAAAAATATCTACTCGTATCTTGGACGAGTAATTCAATTCGCCCACGCTGATTTGGTATTCGAGCATCGTAAGAATAAAACTGATAATCACGCACAGATTCATCTTTGAGAATTGGTGCATCCATGTCAAATGCGGTATCAGATGTACGTTTAAACATTCCTATGTTGATACTGTTCGTTTAATACGGAGAAGATTGTCTCGGAAATGTTTATCTCGGAGATATTTATCTCGGAAAGATCTATCTCGGAGAAGTTTTTGAAGACCATCCGGCGAGGATAAAATTTCAGAAATACCACTTCCCGCTATCAGACTTGCTGCTACATTTTTTCCTTTTCATCAGCCAATGACGAAGTCATCGCTGCTAGTTTTTGATTTGCGGCTTGATTTATTATTTTACTAACACGTGCAGGCATCACTTTAGTGCTGGGTAATTTCACTGGTGGCTGAGGTAGGACCGCCTGCGGTTGGACCGCTTGCGGACCGCGTAGTAATCGTGCTAGTCTATCCTTGATGGCAGAAAATGCTTTCCCGGCGACGTCACCAACAGCGCTAATACCTTTCTCGCGAATAACGTCAATGGCTTTCATGCCTAATTGTTTTGCAATCGGTATTACTTTCGGGGCGATTCTTGAAAATAAACCCTTAATGACATCACCGAATCCATCTTCGTAAAATTTCTCATATACAGGTAATCTTGAATTTACCACCCTGACCATGGTTGGTCTACGTTGTCCAGCGTGTATGATCATCTGTTATTTTATATCTAACTGTTTAATTAGTGATTTAGTCGGGCGACCTTTAGTCGCTATAATAATCATCGGTAATTTCATTAATGAGTGACCGATACACGTTAGCTTCCATGATGCCACCGGTAAATAATCGTTGACCAATTGATGAGATTTCGTTGATAATTTCAGGAGAATTATTACCGGCTCGTTTCCCCCCAACCAGAATTTCTAATCTATCTACGTCGGCAAGGACGATGTCGAGACAAGTAACAAGACCACTTCCCGTTGTTGTATTAATATCACTTCCAGTTGCACCTTTATCCGAACTTAATGAATAATCAGGGATATCTGAAGGTTCTTCTGTTGGGGAATGAAATGTTTCATCGCTGGATGATGATGACTGCTGTTGTTGTTCTGATTTCTTTTGTCGTCGTTGCTGCACTCGCCGTTTTGGTGGTGATGGTTGTTGTTGTGATTGTTCTTTTTGTTGTATCTGTTTTTGGTGTTCTTGTCGTAGTCGTTGTTGTTGTTCTGGTGGTAATTGTATAAACGAAATATAATTATTAATCATATGAATATATTCTATGTATCTTGGATCGTTGTTTCAAGCTTGTTTAACGTCGTAATATATACGATATATCCATTTATACCAAGTTTCACGCGACATAGGATCATCAGCGTATTCAGGTTTTAAAAACTTCTTTCGGATATCATAACCTTTCACGGCATTCACAACTAAATGGTTTACACTTTGACATGTATGATGTCTTCAATGACATCTTCGTTGAATTTATCAGCGAGGTTAACCCGGGCTCGGGCTTCTGATTCTTGTTGAGTATCACCTTCTGTTTGATCTGTCTCTTCAGTTGGCTGAGCCGCAGCTATTTCGGAGGGAAGTTCTCGTAGAATTTTTTTCGTTTTTTTAGTTCGCTCCGCTATTTTTTTCAGTTTGTTTCGCTGTTTCTTTTAACACAGGAAGAATACCTTTAGTAGTTTCAGTGACAGGTTTAAATAATTGTTCTGCGGATTCTGTAAATAATTCTTGTGTTTGTTGACGCTGTTGTAATTGTTGTCGGACAGAATCACGGACAGGTAGATATTTCTTGATTGCTTCTAGTCGCTCTCGAGCTAATCTTGCTGAGTGAGATTCACCAATCATTATTATAATGCAATGGTTTAATTACAGCAGCAGAGAGGGTGCGATCAACTAAAGTGACCAACACGTAAACGAATACACGTAGCGATGAAATACAAAATCGTCATTGCAGTAACATAGCAAGCTAACCCAACAGGGTTTCCTACGAGGCAAAGTTAGAGGTGCTGGTTTAACGTTATTGACGTTGAGATTTCATTTTCGCACGAAGCTTTATTTTTCATAAATAAGGTCTCAGGCAAATTGGTCTGTTCACCCTCTCTGCTGCTCACTTTAAAGTTTCTCTTCCCATCATAGTCACTTATCGATCGGTAAAACGCGATCTTTCGTTGATTTATAGGAAATTGTTAACTTGTGTTGCTGACGACGTATATTTCTTTTTTTTTTTTTTCGCTTACTCGCGATAAACGAGATCTCAGCATAGAAAACCACAAGTGAAAGGGAGCGTGGCGGATTATCGTCTGTGGTTTGTAACAATGGGTTAGTGCCGAATTTAAATATTCCAAAAAATGCACAAAACAGAGATGGAGTTCCATAAAATGGTTAACGCGTAAACTACAAATCCAGTCTGTTATATAAAGCGCACTCATTGGTAAAGTCCTATAATTTTGTAGTTGGAGCATCACTATGGGACACATCTAAGGACAAAAGACTGCTTCCATATTTCGCCTCATCCTTGCTTAAGGAGGCAAAAGGCCTATTCTACACAGCCTAGTCCGCAGGGGCCAGATATGAAGAATGGAAAGAAAAGAATCATTAACAATGGAAGGATTTAGCAGTATATAAAATTCGGACTATGAAGAAAATATGTCCTGGGTTTTGATCTACTGTTTCAATGAATTCAATAAACTAGAAATGTTCAAAAAGCAAAGCAAAAATATGTATGGGAGTTATGATAAGCCAACCGTTATAGTCAGGAATTAGAATTATTTATAACAAAATTCGGTGAAAGTGACTGCGTTTATCCGATGGCCGATGTCCACAAATTCTTATTATATTTTCCGAATGCAAAATATATTGCATTAGACATGTAAGTAGTGGCGTGTGCAAATAATATCAACAATTAATAGCTAAAAGCATTGATAAACCATGTAACTTATGTTACGTATACATTACCATATCAACGACACATATGTAGTGCCAATGTCACATATATTGAAAAACAGCGCCAATCACAGAGCTTAGGAGCACGACTTGAAGCTGCTTCCACCCCAAAAGGAAAACAAAATCAGAAACAAACAAGAACACGAAGCAAACCAAACCAATACAGCAAGCAATCCCAGAACAATAAACAACAACTTAGTCTTATACACATTAAACTAATATGACGAACCTTTACTTAGTAGCTCATAAACGAATGGTCTTTCGATAGCGTTGATCGACTATGATGAGACGGGAATACTCTGTGTTCAACCTGTTTGAAGTTTCCTAATTTAACTGATAGGTCAAGCGCCTTTTATTATGTTGCAGGATACTTATAGCTTGTCCACTTCATTCTTATACATAAAGCTAGATAGCAGTGTGCATAAACTACTGATGCAAACCGAGAAAATGTTTACTGTAACAGGTGCACGAATCATTTAAGCCGTGATTAGACTTAGCTGAATAGAGAGCAGAGAAATAGTATCTTTCACCTGCTAAATACTGTCATTGTGTTGCAGAAGCAGTAAAAAATCATTTCCTGATTTCTAACCTTTGTGTACTATGCAAAAATAAATTTTGTCAACCTAGGCGAAAACGATATTAATTCCCATATATGCAATAACTTCAATGCATTTAT